>CAUYSK010001146.1:0-28448 GCA_963575035.1 Avahi laniger
TTATCTGTTCGTTGTATAGTGTAGAATTGGCATGTTCAGGTTATGGACGTGATGGGAAGGGATGGGAAGTTAAGGGAAGGGAAGGGAAGGGAAAAAAGAAAAGAAAAAGAAATAAAGCAAATATATAAACTGTAGATTTGCAAAAAAGGTATTTTGTCTCATTTTTACAATTAAATACAGATCTTCCATTACAAAGCTAACTCTTCACTCCAAGTATGGGAACAGATTGGTACTTTAAAACAATCTTCATCTGGTTAACTTCAGGATGAAGAAATAAATAGGAGAGGACCCTTTCTGGCTCTGGAGCCCTTGCAGTTTCATTTGACTGAGAATGGGACTCATTTGTCACTCATCTCGAGCTTGTGCCATGATATTTACTTCTTAGAAAGACACATGCTACCTTCCCATGGATTATTGATTTTTTTGTTTCATCCCTAAGCACCCATCAAAGATTGGCTCATGCTTGCCAATACTCTCTTCAGAATAGTTGTGCAAACAGGCATTGCTTTTTGTCCAGACTTTTCCCATAGAACACTGACCCCGTGCAGTTGCTGCATCCAGATGCTGAAGCTTGTTTCCAACTGGACCTTGGCCATGCCTCCCTCCAAGTGCTCTTCTCTGTCTTATGGGAAGTTATTTTTATCGTGGGACGTGTTGGTAAGGGAGGCTAAGACAAGTTCCTAAGCTGCCCCTATGTTTAGCCTTAGATTTCTGGGACACTTGGGCTTAGATGAGGGGTTGCCTTGGAATTGTTTGAACCTGGAATTTGAACTTACAAACTTGAGTCACAGGATCACAAGGTAGCAAGTTGCTATGTGCTCTTGGGATTTTAGGATTTGTGCATTGTGAGTGCCTGTCTGCCTCCTCCCTCATCGCCAAATCTGCTCCGCCTGGGGCTACCCTCAGGAAGTCACCTCTGGAAGTCATTCTGCCATGAGTGGGTATATGAAGGATAGCTTGCAAGTGTGCACAGTGCAGTACAGGTTACGGAGATAGTGATTTCATCCCTTCATCCATTCATTCATTCCATCATGCTACAGAGATTTCCTGAACGATTACACTGGGCCAGGCAACAATGTGGTCACTCTAGTAGTTCATCATCAAATAAGAAAGTTGGATACAGAACTGATAATTATAATTTACAATAGCATATAAAATAAATAGTGCTATCCCTACAGCTCATTGGAAAGGTAGGAGCTAACACTTACTGAGTACCTATTACGTACCAAGTACTTTTAGGCCCCTTAAGAGTCAGTATTTCATCTGATCTTCACAGCACGTGTATGCAGTCAGTGTTACTGTGTTAGTTTGTTGAAGAAATAGGCTGAGATCGATGAGGTAACTTAATCAAGGTCTTAACAGTTGTAAGTGGGAGAGCCATAATGCAGGCCCAGGTTGACCACCAGAGGTCCCAGATCTTTCCAGAACTGAATCTGACTCTTGTAGAGCTGAATGTCTGAGTTTTTCTTACAGTTCTCTAGTAGATTCCCTTGAGAAGCAACTGTTGTCAGTTACTGAGACACGTTTTTTAAAGCATCTTGAAGCAAATACAGTTGGCAGGCTTTGTAAGGCCATGAGAGAACAATGTTTGTGTATCAGCACTCACAGGATCTGTGCGTTTCACATTAGCTAATTAGAATGACTGCATGGCTACAAAGACCAACTCTGCACAAGCAAATGCCTCCCTGCTCCCTCCTCCTGTGCTGGCTTTCACTGTGGTTTTTGAATACCCACCTGGATCCCTGCACAGCTTCCTAATTAGATTCTTGCCTCTCATCTTTCCCCTCTAATCCCTCTCCTTCACTGCAGCTATACCAGTCTTTCTAAAACACAAATATGGATCAGAAGAGACCCTTGAGAGTTCATCAGTTGTCTTTAGAATAAAGTCGAAACTCTTAGAGTGATGTTTACTGTACTTATTGAATGCTTACTACGTTCAAGGTACCATTCTGAGTAAGAAAATAGTAGTGAATAAAACAGCCTCTTCTGTCCCCTCGCCAAGAATCTGTCCTCTTCTTGTGCCAGGAGGAGACAGATAATACACAATAAATAAACAAATAAATTCCATTTTATGATATAAGTTATTAAAAATAATAGAGGAGATGGTTTGTGAGTTCAGACGGGCAGCTTGCAACTTTTGAAAGGATGGTCATGTTAGGCTTCACTTATGTGACAGTTGAGCAAAGAACCAGGAAAAGAAGGAATTTGGCCATTTGAAAACCTAGGGGCAAGATATGCTAGGCTGAGAGAACAACCAGTGCAAAGATCATGAGAGAGTTGCCTGCGTGGGGTATTGTAGGAATAGCAAGGGGACCACAGTGGATGGGGCAGAGTGAACCAAAATGAGAGTTGTAGGGAATAAATTCAGAGAGGTAACAGGGGCTGTTATTGGCTGCTGTAAGAATCTTAGTTTTTACTCTGAGTGAAATGGGAAGCCTTTGGAGAATAATGAACAGAGGACTGATACGATATGACTTAGGTTTTTAAAGGATCATTCTGACTGCTACCCGCCCTGTCGAGAAGCAGCCATGGGTGGGAGTGTGGCGTGGAAACAGAGACCAGAAAGAAGCTATTGCAGGAAGCCAGCTGAGAGATGAGGACTGTGGCAGTGGGGCTGGTAAAAAGCACTTAGATTTTGAGTATATTCTGAAGGTAGAGCCACAGGAATCCCTGGTGGATTGGTAGTGAAGTGTGCAGAAAAGAGAGAAGCCAAGGCTAGGGGAGTATAGCATTGAGATCAATGGTGAAGATGGATTAGATGTCACAGGGGAAAGGGGAAGAAGGAATCAAGAACCACTCCCAGTTTTCTAACTGTAGTAACTGACATACTCCCCAAGGTGACCCCCATTCCTTGTCTTCATCTTGGTAAATAACATCATCATTTATAATTTTATTAAAGCCAAAAAATTACAATTAATTCTTGACTCTTTCTTTCCCCTCCCTCCCAACATCCAATCCATCAATAAGTCCTATGGGTTCCATCTCCAAAATATATCACCAATGCATCCTTTTTTTTTTTTTAACCTCCACTCCCAACCCTGTTGGCCAGACCACCAATGGTGCTGTTCCTGTGCTAGTCCATGTAAAGCATATAGTTGGATCTGGCTATTCTAGTCAGTCCTATAATCTCTGATTTTTTACTTGGAGTGTTCAGACTCTTCATATTTAACATAAAGATGAATATGTTTGGATTTAGATCTTTTGTGATTTATTTTCTGTGGTCAATTCCGTCTTTTCTTTTTGTCTCTCCATCCTGACTTCTTTTGAATTAATTGAATATTTTTCAGTTTTCAGAATTCCATTTTAAGTTCTCTATTGGCTTTTGGCTTTTTAATCATTTTTTTTTGTATTTTTTTAATGGTTTCTTTAGCAATTACAATAAACATCTCAAACTTTTCAGTCTACTTTGAGTGCATATTATAGCATTTTGTATAAAATATAAAGAGCCTTCAACTGTATAGTTCCATTTATCACCCCCCCCATACATATCCCTTTATACTGTGGTCATCCTATATGTGATACCTACAGATGCTATAAACCAACACTGCAATAATTGTCATGTTGGTTTGCTTTAAATAGTGCATTAGTCTACTCAGACTGCCATAACAAAATATCACAGACCGTGTGGCTTAAACCAGCAGGTCCCTGACCTTTTTGGCACCAGGGACCAATTTCATGGAAAACAAATTTTTCCATGGGTGGTAGGGGGAGGTGGGGCTCAGGCAGTGATGTCAGGGATGGGGTTCAGCTGTAAATACAGGTGAAGCCTCACTGGCCCGCCACTCACCTCCTGCTGTGCTAACAGACCACAGACCAGTACCGGTCTGCCACCTGGGGATTGGGACCGTAGACTTAAACAGCAGACATTTGTTTTGTTATACTTCTGGTGCTGGCAAATTCAGTTTCTGGTGAGAGCTCTCGTCCTGGTTTGTGGATGGCTCCTTTCTCTCTGTGTCCCCACATGGCCTTCCTCAGCACGTGTGTGTGAAGAGAGAACTCTGGTGTTCCTCCCTTTACTTATAAGGACACCAGTTCTATCAGATTAGGGCTCCATTGTTATGACCTCTTTAACCTTAATTACCTCCATAAAGGCCCTGTCCCTTAGTACAATCACTGTGGGGATTGAGGCTTCAAGGTATGGATTTTGAGTGAACACAGTTCAGTCCATGTCAAAGAGTCATATATATTTTAAAGAAATTCTGAGAAATAAAACATAACCTTTTGTATTTACCTACATAATGACCACTTACATTGGTTTTTACTTCTTTCTGAAAATGTAAGCTTCCATCCGGTATCTTTTCCCAGTCTGAAGAACTTTCAGCCTTTCTTGCAGTGCACGTCAACTGGCAAAGACATTGTTTATTTTTTTCATTGTATTTATTTTACATTCTATCTTGAAAGATATTTTTACTCAATATAGAATTCTTGGTTGATAGTTTCTTTTTTTGTTGTTATTCTTCTTTCACTATGTAAGGATGTCGATATTTTGTATTCTGGCACCATTATTTCTTACGAGAACTCAACTATTATTTCTAACATTCTTCCCCTTTGTGTAATGTGTCATTTTTCTCTGACTGCTTTAAAATGCTCTCTTAATCTTTGGTTTTTATTAGTATGCAGAAGTGTGTTTTTAGGATTCATCCTTCTTGAATTTACAAGTTGATGTCTTTCACCAAGTTTGGGAAATTTTTGCATTTAAATATCTTTTCTGTCTCATTTTCTCTCTTCTATTCTACTTGTTAACTCCAATTCCACATATTTGGTGCCGTTGGCTGTTGTCTCACAAGCCTCTGAGAAATTCAGGATGTTATTTTTTTCAATATATATCCTCATTCATATTCTTTCTCTCTGTCTCTCTAACTCACTTTTGTTCTCTTTCTCACTCACATTCTATTTTTAAGTTCTGTGACTCTTTTGTCTTTCATCTCAAATCAACTATTAGGCCCATCTACTATATATGTATTTTAGATATCATCTTTATAAATACTATTAAATTTCCATTTTAATAGTTTATTTCTTTGCTATTTTCTATCTGTTTATTAATTATGAAGATATTTTCTTTTACATCCTTGAGCACTGTTAAACTATTCGCTTTAAAATTCTCATCTAATTCTAACACTTCAGGCTCAGTGTTGATTAAATGGCTTTTCTCTTAAGTGTGGATTACATTTCCCTATTTCTCCATCTGTCTACTAATTTGGGGTCATATCATAGACATTGTGATTGGTACATCTTAGAGATACTGTATTATTTTCATTTCTCTGAAGAGTGTCGATTTTTCCGGTTTAGCAGGTAGCGAATTTGGCCCAACTCAGACTTGAAGTTTTGCCACTTTCCTGTGATATGCACCTCAAAAAATCTCTGTTGAGTTCTTGTAGCCTTAGCTGAGCTATTTATGGTGTCCCCACGCACATGTAATTCGGAGCTCATCCAGAGATTAGGGTAACATTTTTATGCACATTGTGGGACTTTCTATGGCTCTCTCCTTTCTGAGATCCCCCAACAACTTACTTACCAGCTACTACGGTTGACTTGAACTTCAACCTCTCATTTGTTAACTGGAAAGACTGCATATTTCTGTCTGAGTATTAGTCCTGCATGGTACTGATTGGGGACTACCCTTAGGCAAAAATCTGTAAAATCAGGAAACACAGACAGTACTGTTTTTTCCTTCCATGTGTCTACTTCTCTTCAGTTTCTACATGTTTTTGGCCATTTTCCAGTGTCTTCAGAGAATTGTTTGCTGTATTTGATCAACATTTGTCATTGTTATCTGTGGGAAAATTGGTATTATATGAGCTCTTCAGCCATTATAAGAAGTAGAACCTTTGAATGATTTTTTAAAAATCAAGTAGAATTACTTTATTCTTCTGAATGAAACCCTTCTGTATCTTCTCATTGTCACTGGAATAAAATGTAAAGCCTTTACCATGGCCTGTTTGATTTTCCCCACTTCCAACCTTTCCATTTCCATTTTATACAACTTTTCTTCTTACTTAATCCAGTCTAGTCTCACTGGACTCCTGTTAATTCCCGGGACATATGAAGCTCGTTCTATCTATAGGGTCTTTGCATTTAGTACTCCCTTTGCTTAGAGTTGTTGGCTCCTAATATTTTTCATGTCTTAGCTTAAATTTTACCTTCAGGGAGGTCTTTCCTGACCTCTCTTTCTAAGATTAGTGTTCTTATTATAGTAACCAATTTATTTCCTTCAAAGCACTAATCACTATCTCTAATTATTATAGTTACCTATTGACTAACTTCAATAAATATAGTCACCATGCAGACAGAAATTATGTCTGTCTTAATTACCACCGAATCTCCCATGCTTACTTACTATGTCTGGAACAGAATAGGTACTCAATTAACATTTATTGAATCTATAAAGAACCTTATCAGTCTAGACTATGTTTGAATATTGGTATGTCCATTTTCCCTTTGAAGGCAGAGCTTTGTCAGAGCAATGACTTTTGTTATCTTTATATCCTTAGTTATTAAAATGATGCCTAACACAAGATAGCCATATGTTACATGTCAGTTTCATAAATAAATGAACTAATTAATAAACTATAAAATTAAACAAAGCTACCAACTTTGATGGTAAATAAAACTAACTAAACTAGCTATGCATTATATCAGAATTTATTCACTTGTAAATGAAGTTTTTCTATGTAAACCTAACATTAAAGTTGTAAAAAAACTATAGTTTATATTTTCTTTCAGGAATGTTTGTTGCTCTCAGGGACTATTAAGTTTTGAAATCTATAATCCTTTCCAGCAGCATAAAAGAAATTGTGTAGGTTGTACTTTCTCTTTCATTAGATTATCATGAGAATTTCAAGGCTGGGAGATCAGGTAAATTTTTTTAGCTTCCAGATAAGACTAGATAATTGAGGAGCTGAAATAGCTTAGATGAAAACAGTGATATTACAGGTTAATGAAAATGACAAGAAGGTAGTTGTGAAAAAATGATAAATGTTTCTCCAACCCTAATGATTTCTTTATCATCAAGGCAAAGTAAAAGACAGCCTCAAGAAAAATACAAAAAACTGATTTTAATTTTTTTTTTTTTCTTTGAGACAGAGTCTCACTCTGTTGCCCTGGCTAGAGTGAGTGCTGTGGCATTAGCCTCGCTCGCAGCAACCTCAAACTCCTGGGCTCAAGCAATCCTCCTGCCTCAGCCTCCCGAGTAGCTGGGACTATAGGCATGCACCACCATGCCTGGCTAATTTTTTCTATATATTTTTAGTTGTCCAGATAATTTCTTTCAATTTTTTTTAGTAGAGACGAGGTCTCACTCTTGCTCAGGCTGGTCTCGAACTCCTGAGCTCAAACAATCCACCCGCCTCAGTCTCCCAGAGTGCTAGGATTATAGGCATGAGCCACCGCGCCCAGCCTAAAAATTAAAAAAATTTTTAATTTTTAAAAAAATCATGCAATAAGATAACTTCGTTTTAGTAAAATGATCATAGGACCTAAGATTCTTAAAATAAATTTTAGATTTGCTTTTGGGGTGTGTTTTTCTTGTCTGTAAACTCTTTGCCAATAGTTTTGATATCTGAGGCAATGCATTTCTCTTTGTAATTTTACAGAAATGTGGCTATTTGTAATATTAATTTATTAAATGTTTTAGAAAATTGGAGATGGATTTGTCTAAGGTCACACCTTGAGCCAGGACTCATCTCAGGTCTCAGGATTCCTTGCTCTGTGTTTTCTCTGCCATATCAAGGGTCAAAAATTTAAAGGCCTAAAGGGATCAGAAAGATAGCATAAATGAGTAAACAGACTCGGCAAAGAATTATTTTTCCTTCCACAGAGAATTTTCTCTTGCAACTCGCAGTACTCTAGGGCTGAATTCCTTGTTTCCTCCATCAAAGGAATTGGCACAGAAAAATATATCTATTACAAATGAAACATTAGTGCAGTCATGATGATAAATTGATAAAATGTGGTGTCTGTTGCTAGGGAATGACAGGGAGTAGTGAGGCCTTTTGCAAACTTGAGAGTGCAGTCCTGTCTGGAGGGACCCGTCATCACTCAGCTGCAGCTGACTTGCTGTGGGGAAATATGAGTGGCTCAGTCTTTTACCGTCTTCAGTCCTTGAAGAGAAACCAGAATCTGAACTTTAAGTGTAATCTCCCAATTTTAAAATATTCGCTCCTTTTTTAAAACATATATCCCAAATAAAATTCATCTGTAGGCCAGATGTCACCTTGTACTACCCAGTTGTGAGTTCTGTGTTATACTGCATTGCATTGCCATTTCTCCCAGGTTCCAAATGCAAATGGAGGAAACAAGAAAATTGTCATAGATTAGACTAGCTCTGTCTATATATTTCTGAGACAAAGACAGTCATTGTTGTAAAACTGGTTATTTCATTGGGAAAAAAATAACTGCTAGTGGGGAACTTTGCTTTTCTATACTGTGCTAAATTCACTAGAGAACAAAACATAAATAGATCAGCCCTAGGGACAGGCACTTCCAGGCTATTGGAATGAGAGTTCAGTATTTGACGGACTGCCCACTTTGTGTTGATCAAAGAAGGCCTGTACCACCAGCTGCCATGGAAAACAAAAAGTGCAGCTGACCATTTGGGATCCTATTCTCCTAACCATTTTTACTCTCTTGGTGTACCCCTGCTTCTCTTTCATAATAGATGGTATGAACAGAAAGCCACCTTTGTAACAGGTACTCACCACAGCCTGCCCTGGAAAGCAAATGTTATTATCCCCATTGTACATTTGTAAGAAATGAGGCTCTGAGAGGTTAAGTAACTTCTCCAGATTTGCACAGAAGTTAAGTATAGACTGCAGATTTGAACTTGAGTCTGTCTATATCCAAAGCCTATGTTCTTTCCACTAAGTCACTGTTTTAAAATGTAGGTTTATTATTATTCAGGTGTGGTGAGGCCAACAGATCAGGAGACAACTGCCATTGAAAAGACAGTTTATTATTCACAGTTCCTAAGAGGAGAGGGCACTCCACACGGTGCAGGGCTGCAGAAAGAAGCACCGGCCTCAGTCAGGAGGCAGAGGGAGTGAGGGAGAAACATGGGCAAGAGACTTTACGGTGGGTTTTCATGGGAAGGAACAGGCAGGTAGAGTAAAGCAGTCTTAGTGTTAGTTACATTGAATAATTCTGGTGGGACCTGGGCAGGGAGATAGGAGTTGTCTCTCATAGTCCGGTGTCCGGTATCTGGCCCTGGGGTGCTAAGAGCAAGAGAATAGTGGCCCTGAGTTTGAGAGCCTGACAGAGCAGGGTCCCCAACCTATGGGGTGAGTTGTATAATTATTTCATTATATATTACAATGTAACAATAATAGAAATAAAGTACACAATCAATGTAATGTGCTTGAATCATCCCTAAACCACCACCTCCCGATCCCTGGTCCATGGAAAAATTGTCTTCCATGAAAATGGTCCCTGGTGCCAAAAAGATTGGAGACCGCTGCTATAACTGCTCAGTGTCTAAGTTTGCTTTATTTTCTTCAAAATGCATCTCATTCATCCATTTAAGATGCCAGGCATTGTTCTAAGCACTGGGGAGTCAAATAACGATGCTCTTGCTTTAAAAGAGCTCGGAGTATAGGATAAGAGACAGACATATAAACTAATGATTGTAAAACAGCTGATAGATGCTACAATAGAGCAAGGACAGGGAATAAATGTGCCTTGTATTCCCACTCTCAGCCTCTCTGACTTTTGTCTGCATTTCCTGTCCCTCTGCCTAGTCATCCCTATCCTGCATATCCTACCAGACTAATTTTCCTTAAGTTTTCATCATTTTGTTCCCCAAGTCAAAATAACTTCCTGTGGCCTCCAATTCAATATAAACACTTACCTGACTTTCAACACCCCCTGTCTGTCCCCACCCTCTTTATTCATTTATGTTTCTACCACTTCATTTATTCTCTCGTTTACCAGATAGTTACCCTATGATCAATGTGTGCCCAGCACAAATAGACACAAATGTAAAGTGTGGTAAGTGCCACCAAGGAGAAGTGCATGTTGCTATGTGAGCATATGGTATGCCTTCACTATGGTTCATTCATCCCACGTTTATTCCACAAATACTTATTGAGCACTTGTGATATTCTAGGCTTGGGGCTGGACCAGTCTCCTTACCGTTCACAGACATGGATCTTTCCATCTTCATGTCTCTGCTCTCCACGGCCTCCTTTCTGCCATGCTGTGCCTCTAGCCCTTACTCCTCCAAACTCTTCTTGTTCCTGGCCTATCAGCTAAAGCTTCACCTTCTCCAACTATATAATAATTGCCAAATGATTGACCCTTTGCTTTATGCTACCATGTATTACATGTATTGTATGTATTTCTTATTTTTCGCTGTATCCCCCAGAGCCTAGGCACAGTACCTGGCACAGTAGGCATTCAGTAAATATTGAATAACTGCATTCATACATGACCACATGTGCTAGGTTCTGGGCTTCCTCCTGGAAGTTCATAAGTCTCCCTTCTCTGAACTGAACTCTCCAATCACTCCCCGTATAAATCAGCATCAAATCAAGTAATGCTTTTAATTTTCCAATGCTGATCCTAGTCAGTTACTCTTGATGTTCTCAGTGGAGTGCACACTGTTTGAGGGTCCATAATATGCCTCATCACTGTAAGCCAAAGTTGAACCTATGAGAGATAAAATATTCAATACCCGCATGATATTGTTTTCATTGAGCTGCTAATGGCTTTGGTACCATTTTGAAACATTTCCATAATACTGCACCAATGGAATTTGATGACTTATATTATCCTTAGAAATTTAGTAGACAATATGGTAGCATAGTTAAGAATAAGGACTTAAGATATAGAGACCTCAGTTTGAGACTTAGATCTGTCATTACTCTCCTGTGACCTGGGTTAAGCTACTCACTCTCTTTTAGTCCCCATCTCCGTAGTGAAAAATAGTATCTTCTTCATGGGAGTGCTGTGAGGAATAAATGAAATACAGTCACGTGTGTACAGTGCTTAACTTAGTATTGCTTATTGCTATAAATAAGTCAATAAATCTCAGGTGATATAATTTGTACTACTGTTGGCATTATAGTAGATACACTTTACTTCCTAGCAATCCTGTCTTAAAAGGAGGCTGGACCGTAAGGGAGGCCATTGAGGTTCATCCAGTTTAGTGACTTGCACAGAGCCACACAGCTCGTGAGAATGAGATCCAGAACCCAAACCTGGCCTCTATGACTCTGAACAAATATTCTTCCTCTTTCTACAGCCCTGACTCTGAGGAAACATGCTCAGAGAGCCTATCCCCATGAAGCCAAAATAGACAGTCTGTTCACGGTTCAAATGAAAATAAATCCATCGGCATGGTTGTTACAGAGTCCTAGAGACTCAGGTAAACATTCGGAAAATACACACATTAGGTTCAGGAACTCGAGCACAGTGCTGGGTGTGTTTTAGCAAGCTGAGTAACAACATGGGGAAACCCTTCTGTTCTTGATGCATATTCCATACTATTTTGTTTAAAGCCACCAAGTGGATTAAGGAATAAAATTTTAGACACAGAATTTCAGATGAGAAAATGATTGCCTGCAGAGCTCAGACATTTCTGCCCTTGAGAACTGTATTTCCCATGTGACAACTTTCTGGTCAAGGGAGGTTCTGTTGACAGCTCTGGGGCACTTCATTATTTTTTTTTTTTAACTGAGACTCCCTCATCATAGTCTCTTTCATTCAGCTTCTCCGTTAGTAAAACACAGTGAGTAATCCAAGGTTTGACATTGCCCAGGGGTGACAGCCTGGATCAGGAGTGGGAAATGAAGCGATCCAGAGAAGGTTGGTGCTTTTAACACCCAGACCCCCCACCATTTAACTTGAGTTATCCTTCCTTCCTCACTCCTCCTTGGGCCTGATGCTAACTAACAACTGAGCCTTGAGAGTTTTATTTCCTGTTACTTTTCTCTCTAAACTTCTTTGTTTTATGCAGTCAAGAGGTTAGCACTAGGTTAATCAAAGCTAAATTTCTTTAAGCTGAGACCCTCTTGCTGAGCTAGCATTTTGATGTTCTTGGATCCTCTATGGACAAAAGTTGAAAGAATCTCTCTTGTTTTTCAGATAGACCATGTGGTGCAGGGCCATGCTGCCTTCCCTGAACTACAAGCCAAGGCCACGGCCAGGTAACTGCTATCTCTATTCCTTCTACAGTTTTCCTTTTGTTACTGTATTGAGAACACTCACTTCAGGTGCTTGTGTGATTTTCAGATCCTATGGACAATGAAAATGCCTGTTAGTACTTGCTGTAGGATCATCATCCAAATCCAGAACATACATGTATTAATTTTTAAAATGATCTAAGAAAACTCAGAGAACCTAAAGATCCCCCAGGAATATACCTAAGGTCCACAGATGAGAAACTCTGATGTAGGAGGAGGAGAATGGATTCTGGAGTCAAAACTTCTTGGATTCACATCCCAGATCTACTCCTTACTAGCTGTGTGACCTTGAGCAAGTAATTCAACCTCTTTAAGCCTGTCTCTTCATCTGTAAAACTGAGGGTAATAACTGACATGGAGTGATTTCCAGGATCTATTGAAGAAAGCTATATGCAAAGGCATATTTACAGTATACCCCTTTTCATATGAAAAGAGAAAAACAAAAGAAAACATATGTGTATCTACTCATTTGTATGAAAGAAATATAGGAAGGTTAAACCAGAAACTAATGAGATTGGTTCTAACAGAAGATGGGTAGGAATGAGGGAGAAAGAATGAGGGAATGGGAACAGGATAGTAGGAGGGAATGACAGTTCTCTGACTATACCTTTTTATATAACTGTAACTCTTAAGACATGGTAATACTTCATGTCTGCCTCAAATAAACAGATGATAGATAGCAGAATACATGTGTATGCTGGGGTGGGCAAATTAAAATACAAATAGTAAAAAAAATGAACCTACTATATTATAAATGAATAATATAACCACACTAAAGGGAGTTGGGGAAAGAAAAGAATTAACCTAACTAAGTTTAGGAAATAATATTTTGACAGCTGGGAGAATTGGATTTCCATATGCAAAAGAATGAAACTGGACCCCTGTCTCTTACCATATACAAAAATCAACTTAAGATGGATTAAAGACTTAAGTAAAACCCGAAACTGTAAAAATACTAGAAGAAAACCCATGGAAAACTTTTCTGGAAATTGGTCTAGGCAAAAAAAATTATGACTAAGACCTCATATGCACAGGCAACAAAAACAGTGGGACTTGGGGGGGTGGGTAAAGGAGGGGAGGAGTAAAAACCTACCTTACAGGTACAATGAATTCTGTTCAGGTGATGGGCACACTAATAGCCCTGACTCAAGCATTATAAAAACTATCCATGTAACAAAAACGTGTGTACCCTCTTAATAGTTTGAAATAAAAACAAAAACAATAGGACTTAATTAAACTAAAAAGCTTCTGCACAGCAAAAGAAATAATCAAGAGTAAATATACAATCTGCAGAATGGGAGAAAATATTTGCAAACTATTCATCTGACAAGGGGACTAATATCCAGAATCTAGAAGAACTCAAACAACTCAACAACAATAACAACAACAAAAACAAATTCCATTAAAAATTTGGCAAAAAACATAAATAGACATTTTTCCAAAAGAGACATACAAATGGTTTCATATACAAACAGGTATATGAAAAAATGGTCAACATCACTAATCATCAGAGAAACACAAATTAAAACCACAATGAGATACCATTTTACCCTAGGCAGAATGGCTATTAATTAAAGAGACAAAAAAGTTAACAGATGTTGGCAAGGATACGGAGAAAAGGGAATTTTTACACACTGTCAGTGGGAATGTAAATCAGTAGAGCTCCTATGAAAATGAGTGTGGTGGTTTCTCAAAGAACTAAAAATATAACTGCTATTGGATTCAGCAATCCTTCTATGGGTATCTACCCAAAGAAAAAGAAATTGATACATTAAAAAAGATACCTGCACTCATATGCTTATGGTAGTACTATTCATAGTAGCAAAGATACAGAATCAAGCTAAGTGTCTATCAGTGGATGATTGGATAAGAAAATGTGATATATTTATGCAGTGGAATACTACGTAGCCATAAAAAGAATGAAATCGTGTCTTTTGCAGCAACATGGGTGGAACTGGAAATCCTTAAGTGAATCAAGTCAGAAACAGAGAGACAAATATCACATGTTCTCACTCATAATTGGATGCTAAAAAATGTATACGCATGGATGTAGATAGACAGTGGTGACTTGGAAGGGTGAGGGAGTGGGGGGGTGAATGATGAGAAATCACTTAGTGGGTACAATCTTTATTATTAGGATTATAAATACTCTAAAACTGTGATCCCCAACCCATGGGCCATAGACCGATACCAGTCCGTGGCCTGTTAGGAACCGTGATGCACAGAAAGTGAGCGGCAGGCTACCTAGCGCCATCTGTATTTACTGCCGCTCCCCGTCACTCACATCACTGCCTGAGCTCCGCCTCCTGTCAGATCAGCAGTGGCATCAGATTCTCGCAGGAGAGTGAACCCTACTGTAGACTGTGCATGCGAGGGATCTATCTGGGTTGCGAGCTCCTTGTGAGTGAGAATCTAATGCCTGATGATCCGAGGTGGAGATGAGGTGGCGACGAGCACTGGGGAATAGCTGCAATACACGTTATCATTAGCAGAGAGGTTTGAATGCAAGGTAAATGTAATGCCCTTGAACCATTCCAAAACCATCCCCCCCACCCCCAGTCTGTGGAAAAATTGTCTTCCACGAAACCAGTCCCTGGTGCCAAAAACACTGGGGACCGCTGCCCTAAAAGCCCTGTCTTAACCACCGTGTAATCTATGCATGTAACAAAATTGCCCTTGTGCCCTATAAATTTATAGAAATAAAAAATAATAAGAATGTTTTGATAGTATGCCATATGGCTAAGGATAAAAATAACTGTACATAAATATTGTGTTCTAATTAGTAAGTTTGGTTTTTATAGGTAAATGGCTTAGCTATACTGAAAACGCTTTATGTGTATGCCACAATTAAGCAAATAAATAAATATATTGTGGATAATGAGAACCAGGTTTCTCACAAATAGGAGAGGGGAAGGTTAGAATGAATGCTATAGTGTTAGTATCAACTTATGATTTTTAACATATATAGAGTTGGCTATAAATATAAATAAAGAAGATGTATGTATTCACGTGTGAATATACATACAAATATTTCCTAGCTCTCTCTGCTGAGATAGCCTAAAAGCAGTGACACTGTACTAGCAATGTGCACACCTAGAACCCCCCCAGATCTTGGCTTCTAAATACTATTCTTCTGGGTCTCCAATAAAAGTAATGAGGGCTCCTTAGAAAGATGGTTAGTTCTAGGGCTGGGGCAGGGAAAACACATGAACATTTCGTGGTGCCAGAAAGTAAGGAATTACTCAAAAAGGAATTGTCAAAGTACATAAGACCCAGCTTTCAGAATCTCTCAATGGCCTAATTGGGGACAATTTGATCAACAAAATAAATAATGATACTATAAAATAACTCTATGAGTCCACACTAATGTAAATAATTGAAGTAAATAATTGTAAATAATTGAAGAAGGAAATAAACAGAGAAGAAAGGACAGATCTTCCTGTCCACTGTAAGGACAATAACCTTACAAATAAGAAATGTAGAAGAAATAATGGAAATAGAAAATTATTAAGCACCACAGAAATATTGTTGCGGGCAAGAATCATCAATGGATGCTAAAATTAGTGAGTAGAAGTATGATCAGAACCAGAATATTTGCGTACTCCCAAAGGATTTCACCACAAGATACTTACCGAGGGAAAAATAGAAACTTTTCAGTGGAGAAATCTGGCAGACAATTCCTTATGCAAGTGGTGAAGGTTAACACCAGCAATGACATGTGTTGGTATCATGTGTTTCCCTTTATGATGCACTGAGAAGGACACTACATCATTTCTGTGATCTTCTTGCCCAAAATGCATAACCTCAATGTAAACATGGGAAAACATCAGACAAATCTAAGTTGAGAGACATTCTGCAAAGTTATTAGCCAGTATGCTTCAAAAGAAGATTATAAAACTTAAATACTGAAGAACTGTCCCAGACTGGAGGAGACTTAAGGAGATACTACAGCTAAAAACAATGTGAGATCATGGATTAGAACCCTGGGCCAGAAAAGGGACATTAGTTGAGGAAATCTGCTAAAACTCAAATGTAGTATTGTTATTTTTATTTATTTCTTAGGTGATGAGTAAAAGGGAACTTTGTCTACTATTTTTACAACTTTTGTGTAAATTTAAAATTATTTTAAATAAAAAGTTTAAAAAATAATAAGTAGGCGAATTTCATGATAATAATGCATAGTTGTCAGGCTTTTTAAGAAAAGTCAGGTACTTTATAACAGTAACAGAGAAACTTCAGGTAGCTAGTACGTGGCAAAAGAAAGAGTCTCAGGTGTTGGTTAATATTAATTGACTCTGGAGCCAAATTGCCTTTCTCTCAGCTTTACTCCTTATTAACTATGTGCCCCTGGGTACTTCATACCTCATTACATAGTGATAATTAAGTGTCTATCTGTAACAGGTGCTTAATAAATAATAGTGCTAGTGATAGAAATTATTGTTGTAGTTGCTTACATTAGACGTTTCCATTCCATCAGGGGCTTGCATTCGAACAGGGGAGGCACGCCTGCACCGAGCAGAGTGAATGTATGCTGCGCTAACATGTAGGCAGCGCGTCAGCAGCGGGTAGGGAAGGAGGATTGATCCTGACAAGGAGTGTGAGAAAGGCTCACAGGCTTCTTTTAGGAGACTTTAATTACAACACCATTACCATGGAAAGCGATCACACCGTATAACTTCCTCAACTAGCACTTTAGGTGGCTTAGAGACTGTATAACCTAGAGCAGGGATTCCTGGCTTCAGCTCTTCAGTGAACCCCTTAAAATTGTATCACAAGGTTTTGCTGATTACCTACGTATGTATGTACTTCTGTGAAGAGGGGCCATAACTTTCATCACATTCTTCAAGGGACCAGCATTTATAAACTGCTCACCCAAAGAAAAGAGTGCTGGATTTGGAGTTCTTGATGGCTAAGTTTCCTCACCTATAAAATTATAATAATACCGCCCTACTTATTTTACATGTATTATAAGGATGAAAGCAGGTCATGGGATTACCAATATATGAAGATCTTAATGCTCAACACAAACCTAACTGATCGAGTTAGATTTTGCAATGAAAACTCAAACCTTCCAGAACTTTCTTCTATAAATGAACCTCATTTGAATAACTTTTATTGAATATAAAAAGGAAGAATTTGTGGATCAGCATGCCAACTCAGAGAAACAGCAATACTGGGTGGTTCAGAAGCAGCAATTTATAAAATTCAGTCTTGAAATCAGAGCTGGATTTAAATCCCAAATGTTTTCACATACTTCATACACCCTTCCAGCTACTCCCTGTATTTCTCCTCTTTAGAGCAAAGTTTCTCCAAAGCACTGCCTCTTGGTCTCTCTTTCTTTACTTTCTACTCCTTCCTTGCTCACTCTGGTTTGAATTCTGTTGCCATCACCCCCTGAAACATTTGATGTTAAGGCTGTCAGTGACCTCTGTTTTGCTAAATCCATAGGATGTTTTTCAGTCTCCTTTCATGAGTTCTCAGCAGCATGTGGCACCAGTGATCACTCTTTTCTCCGTTTACCAATCTCTTTCCTTGGCTTTCCAGAGTGTCCCACGTCTCAGTTTTCTTCCCTTGTCTCTGACTCCTCCTCCTTAATCTCCTTTTCAAGCTAATGGTTTTTTTCTTGACCATTATTAACATTAATGTTCACCATAGCTAGCTTTCTGGACCTCTTCTCTCTTTGCCATTTCTTCCAAGGTGATCCCAGCTACACTGTTGACTTCATTTCTTTCTGTATGTTGTTGATTCTCAGATTTTATCTCCAGTCTACTTAGTAGTAGGTATTCGATAAATGTTAGTTCTCTTCCCTTCCATTTTCCTTCTATCATCTTGCAAAGGAAAATGCTTCTGTACATTATCTGATCTATGCGGACAGTATTCTGAAACTATGGACCATTATGCTTTCAGGTCTTAACAGGCATAGCTGTTGTGAAAATGAAGTTCGCTCTTTGGAAGGAAAGACAAATCCCTTGGAACTGGGAACCATATGCCTCTTTTGCTGTGACTTGGGGATTTCTGAAAACAGTGGTGCAGGTCACCCCTATCTCAGACCTTAGCATTAGCAAGTCCTGTTTGAAACTGGAAACAAGTGTTGAGAAACAGTTTATTTTATATTTTTGATTTACCATAATCCTTTTAGGCCCCATCTCTGAAGAGAAGTGTTTCATGAGCTTACAAATTAAGTAAACAAGAACTGGATGTGCCCATAGTGTAACTGGCAACCAGAGTTTCTCTTTAGATGGGACCATATATCTAGATATTTTACTCATTAGCCAGAGATTGCCTTACGTTGATCATAACTTCAGCTCTTTTCCTCTAAACTGCCTCGAAACTTGATTTTTCTCACAGAACTTTAACTAAAAATGTTTCAGAATGAAATTCGGTGACAAGGTTTGGTGAGAAGATGTTGGCATAATCTACAAGTGCTAGATTAAAGGTTGGCAGCACGGTTAAAATCCAGGGCTTCTGTCTGATCTGTTTGATGAGTGTTTTATGAGCATTTATAATACAAGAGTGAACAAAGCAAAACATCCTCGCTTTCATAAAAATTATATATATACACACACACACACATACACACACATGTATTTATACATATAACACATGTAGGCATATGCACATGCATAGGTACACAATATATATGTATGCATACATATACATAGATGTAGATATAGTTATAGGGCCATCTAGATATATAGCCAGAAATTGATAAATGCTCTGAGGAAGAACAGAAATGAGTAAGGAGATGTAGAACAAGGGGTGTCGGGATGAGGAACGGGAGCTGTGTCAATGAGGAAGCTGTCCTTAGTGAGGTGCCACTTGAGTGGGACTTTGAATGAAAAGAAGGAGCAAACCATGACTCTGTGGGGCAGATCCCTCTAGACAGTAGGAACACCAAGTCCCAAGGCCTTGACCCAGCAGCCAGCTTGGCAGGCTCAGGGCTCACTGCAAAGGCCACTGTGGCTGGACCGAAGTGGGAGGGGGGGGGAACAGATGAGCACTGAAAGTGAGCCAGGGGCCAAACCCTGTGGATCACTGTAGATAACTATAAGGACACTGGATTTTATTCAAGGTTTTAGTTTTTGAGCAGGGGAGAGATATGATCAGATTTATCTTTTAAAAGGATTACTTGGCTGTTCTGTGGAGAATAATCTAGCCATTGGTGGAGAGGGAGACAGAGAACAGAAGCAAGAGATGGAAAGGCTGTGGCCCCTGAGCATACTGAGCCAGCTCACGGTCTCCGGAGGAGGAAGGCCCATAAACAGAAAAGCCTGCTCTGCCCGCGTTCCTGCTGCAGGGGTTACTATAAGCAATGGTCATCTCTGTTGTGATTCCATTGGTTTTCAGGTTCCTTAGAATTGCCTTTGTTCTGCTAATTCATATTTTTTCTCTCAACCTATCTATCTTTTGTCTCCACTTTCCCTGGATTTTCCTGTTACCCTTTGAGAACAACCAGTATTTCTTGATCTGATTTATTCTTCAGACTGCTTTTGCTTCTGTGATTCCCATAGTCTCACTCTGGATCAGTTTCTTAAAATTTGCTGGTCCTCTATATGCCAAATCTCAGATACATTTAAAGCTTCCCATTAAAGGCTATACAAATCCCCTTCAAGCAACGGAAGGAAAAAGAAAGGAAAAGAACATTTATTAAGAATTTACATGAGGCACCACAAGAGCAGAAGAACGGGATCCATTTGTACTTGCCATCAAATTGGTATTAACTGATCAACACTATGGTGATCACATGGCAGAAATACTCTCTAGGGATTAGAGGGATGGGGGCAAATCTACAACTAAAAGATACGGGGAGCACTAAAGGGAGGGAAGGGCATGCCTTTAACCCGCATTTGGGTGAGGCAAAGACATAAAGTGTAACTAGAATGTTTGTACCCTCACAATACCCTGGAATAATAAAAAAAAAAAAAAAGAATTTGCAACATGCTTGATACTGTGCTTAGTGATAGTTTCACATATATTATCTTAGTTAATTCTAGATGAGGAAATGAGGATTATCGGGAGCTAAGATTGTTCTCCTTTTCCATTCTGCTCTTGTGTTCTCTGATTCCCCTCTTGGCCTTCATGGCTTTTTAAACCTTGATCCCTAATTCTGACAACTGGGTCCATCAGTCTATCACCAGATATTTACTTAGCCTCCCTTCAGCTAGGGCAATCATAGAACCAAGGTGATGATATTAATACCTTTCATCCGCAAGGGTATGCAGGGATTTTCAGTAAATTCTTGAGGGTTCCCAGATCAGAAGTGTTTTGTAAATAGAAATTAGCTAAGTATTATTATGCTTTTCTTAGACTTCTACTTTGCAGGTAAATAAAAGTGCTCAGGGCTTTGGAGTCGTCAATAGAAAACCAAGGGCTCTGCTGATTTAGGAAGTAATTCTATTTTCTGCACTGTGTGTAGCCCAGCACAGTGCCTGGCACACACATGGGGTGGAGGAGGGAATCATAAGATGTCTATTCCTTTTCCCTGCCCCATTCTTCCATATACACCAGCATACCTGGGAGGTTGTGTCCACATGACTTCAGAAATTCACTCTTTGGGAGCCCAATACAGCAAGATAACAGAGATATCTGTAATGTATTAATACAAACACTTAAGATGTCTGGGAATCTACCAAATTCCTTCAGTTAAGAGGTAACCTGATGTCTTAGTCCATAACAAAATACCATCAACTAGGTAGCTTATAAACAACAAATATTTTTTCTCACTGTTCTGGAGGCTGAGAAGTCCAAGATGAAGGCACTACTAGATTCAGTGTCTGGTGACCATCCAATTCCCAGTTCACAGCATGGTGCTCTTCACTGTGTCTTCACGTGGCGGAAGAGACAAACAAGATCCCTTGAGCCTCTTTTATAAGGCACTAATCCCATTCCTGAGGGCTCCACCCTCATGACCTAATCACCCCCAAAGGCCCCACCTTCCCACCTCCTAATACCATCACCTTGGGGATTAGGAACTCAACATGTAAATTTGAGGGAAACACATATAGTCCATAGCACCTGAATATAGCTACCTTTCATGGCAGCTTTTCCAGCAGAGGCTCATCAAGTATTCTTTCTCCATAAATCATCATGACCCAGAGATTCCAATTCTAATATTCTATATAAAAGACCTATATTCATTCATTCTACACTTCAGTAACTGTGTTTTGAGCACTTGATAGGGTAGGTAAGATATAGTCCTTGCCTAGAAGGAGTTCAGAATCCAGAGATGGATACGAATGAAATAAAGAGGAAATTATTATACAGTAAAGAAAGTGCCATTCATCCATTTGACAAATACTTTTGAGTGGCACTCTGTGCCAAGTTTCTGCTAAACTCTGAATATATACTGGTGATGTTCTGCCCCTTCTGTCCAGGGGAGGCTGTAGGCAGTTAACAAGTAAATGAACCCATAAATAAGTCTACAGTGACCAAATGTGAAAAGACAGAAATTAGCAGAGTGCTGTGATAGAATATCAGGAAAAACTCATTTAGAGAAGGTGGTCAGGGAAGCCCTCGCTGGTGGACTGACAGTTAAGATCTTAAGGATAAAAGGGATATAACCATGTGAAAAGCAGAAGGAAAGAGTATTCCCGGTGAAGGGACTGGAATAGATGATTAGGCCACAGACCAGATTGGGCAAGGTGAGGTTGGAGAATGGGGCAGGGTCATCCAGGGCCTTTTAAGCCAAAGTAAGAAATTGATTTTGTCTAAAGGACAGTCTTAGCCATTGCTGGGATATAAGCAGGGGAGTAATGTAATCAGCATTACTGCAGAAAGTCTCTTTATTCCCAAGCCAGAGAGCAGGAATGCTACCGTCAGACCCCCAGTATGGGCGATAAAGGTCTATGGCGATCCACTTCTGAGCATGCGTGAAGATGCCAGCATCATTCCTCCTTTCCCCTTAGAGGGCTGGGGCTGCAGAGGGCAGGGCGGGAGCCGAGATGGCTGTGGCCACTTAGGCTGCTGTTGGAGCATGGGCCTCAAGAAAGGCCTCCAGAGATGATAGCAAAGATGAGTCTAGAATAATGATTGATGTTGGCCAAGTAAACAAGGTAAGACAAAGAATCCTAGGCAAGAGGGAGTAAAATAGGCAGACATTCCGAGTTTAAAGTGTGTATGTTATGAAAATGAAAAGTAGTTCAGTGTTAAAGCGTGATGTGTACAGGCGTGAGGAGGAAGGAGGAATGAAAAATGTGTGTGATACAGTGAAAGGTAGAAGAGGTAGACAATGGAGAGCATCTTATGCCAGGCAAAGAAGTTTGTGCTTTCTCCAAAGGACAATGGGGAGAAGCCATTGAAGGACTTTAAGAAGTGGGAGTCATAATCAGAGTTACACTGTAGAAGAATCACTCAGGAAAGAATGCAGAAAACCTAATTGGAGGAGTTAAGATTTCAAGCACAAAAGTAAATTCGGAGGCCAAACCTCTAATCCAGGCATTTGAAGGTGACATGAATAAAGTAGTAGCAGCTAAGCTGGAAAAAACTAGTTACAGAATATTTAAAAGGAATCAGCAGGTCCTGGTAAAAGATTAAATTTGGGAGCTGAGGGAAAGAGGTGAGTCAAAAATGATACACACTCTGACTGTGCCTCTCAAGTGGTTGCTTAGGCAACCGCTTAAATGAGATTGGCTTTGTTTAAACCAAGGAACAGTGAAGGAAGAGTAAGTGTATCAGAAAAGATAATGTGTGTCCTATTAGACATTTTTAGTTGAATTGCCTTTGAACATCCAAGAGGAGACATTTAAGTAGTATTCGGATACTTGACCTGGAACTCATGAGAGAGAAATTGGCAGGAGATAAGGCCATATATTTGGAAGTCCTCAACTCTAGATGGTATCTGGAACCATAGGATTATCCAAGTGTAGATAAGGAGTAAGAAAAGGGCCAAAGACAGATCTCTGGAAGATTTCACATATCTAAGGGACAAGGAATGAACCAGTCAGAAAGGAGGTAGGAAAATTAACAGAGTATAATGTTTTGGAAACGAAAGAACAATTGAGGAAGAAGTGGCCAAAATGATGTAAAATGCAACAAAACAAAACAAAAAAAAAGGTCCATTGTTCTTAACAAAGAGGATATAGTTCCTCATAGTGGGACCAGTTGCAGGAGAATAGGGTAGGCAGAATGCATGTTGCATTAGGTTAAGAAGTAAGGAACTGTGCTCAACATCTCTAATCATCAGGGAAATGCAAATCAAAACCACAATGAGATATCACTTATCTCCAGTGAGACTGGCCTTTATCAAAAAGTCCCAAAACAATAGATGTTGGCGTGGATGCGGAGAGATAGGAACACTCATACACTGCTGGTGGGACTGCAAACTAGTGCAACCTCTGTGGAAAGCAATATGGAGATACTTAAAGAGTTACAAGTAGAAGTACCATCCGATCCAGCAATCCCATTACTGGGCATCTACCCAAAAGAACAAATGATACTCTGTAAGAAAGACACCTGCACTCAAACGTTTATAGCAGCAGAATTCACAATTGCAAAGATGTGGAAACAACCCAAGTGTCCATCAATACATGAGTGTATTAATAAAATGTGGTATATGTGTACCGTGGAGTACTATTCAGCTTTAAGAAACAATGGTGATATAGCACCTCTTGTATTCTCCTGGATAGAGCTGGAACACGTTCTACTAAGTAAAGTATCCCAAGAATGGAAAAACAAGCACCACATGTACTCACCATCAAATTGGTATTAACTGATCAACACATAAGTGCACACATAAGAATAAGATCTATTGGATGTCGGGCAGCGGGGAGGGGGAAGGAGGGGACAGGTATATGCATACGCAAAGAGTGCGATGCGCACCATCCGAGGGATGGACACGCTTGAAACTCGGACTTGGCAGGGAGGGGAGGCAAGGGCAACATACATAACCTAAACATCTGTACCCCCATAATATGCTGAAATTAAAAAAAAAAAAAGTAAGGAACTGGAGACAGACAGTATAGATGCTTCTTTTCCAAGACTTTCTCTTACTCCTGGAAAGTGCACTCATGTCTCTTGTTATACCATGGGTTCTGATTTTTGGTTTGAGAGTATGGTGACCTTTTTTATGTTTTGTTTTGTTGCATTTTACATCATTTTGGCCACTTCTTCCTCATTTGTTCTTTCGTTTCCAAAACATTATACTCTGTTGATTTTCCTACCTCCTTTCTGACTGGTTCATTCCTTGTCCCTTAGATATATGAAATCTTCCAAAGATCTGTCTTTGGCCCTTTTCTTACTCCTTATCTACACTTGGATAATCCTATGGTTCCAGATACCATCTAGAGTTGAGGACTTCCAAGTATGGTGACCATACTTCTGGGCAGCCTATGAGTCCAAAGAATTCAGTGATTTATGGAGAGGGAGAGGAGATACTCCAAGGCTGTTGTCTGCATTTAAGATGATAAGTAATAAACTCTGAAAAAAATCTTCATTGACTCTTGCATTTTTTTAAAATCTAGAAATTAGTTTCTTGTGATGGCAAAGAAGAGGGAACTATTTATGAATAACCTAGCATTTTGCAGTGCTCAGAGCTCTGTTTAATCTTTGTAGCGACCTATAAGGTGGAAAGTATTAGCCCCAGTTGCAAAAGAGTAAATGGGCTCAGAGCGGTTTGGTGTACCTCATCACCCAGCTGGTACCTGGTGAGTCACTTTATGGTTGTTCAAACTGTATTTTCTTTATCTTACCCAATGGAACTTGGACAGTAAGAATTTCTCCCTGTGAGACAGAATATATTAGCCTGGGGCTCATGAGAGAAAGGGAGAGCGATCCACTTGGGATCATGGTTAATATGTGATTCCCTAGCTGGAAGAGGCCAGGCTGCCATTTGAGAAAGAATTGATAAAACATGCAAAATGAAACAAAGTCAGAACCAAAAAAGGCATCATGCAAGGTTAAAATTATGTGAATAATGATGTGCATTAGTTATTTTAATGTCTTCCAAGTGCATTTCATTTTGAATGATATACTCAGATAGCACACGGTATAATTGAAAAAACATGTAGGAGAATGGCTGAATTCAAAGAATAAACATACAGCTGCAAGGAGGTTAGGAGTCAAAGGGATAAGCACATGCCCCATCCCCCAGGGATCTCATTAGTGCAAGAGTGACCATATATGTAGAGGCTAAATGAATCTCACTGTTTGCAAAGACCCACAGTAAATGAGACAATGACGAATCAATAGTAATTAGGACTATAGGTTCTTATTGACCCAGATGTCTGAAACCAAATGCCGTGCTCTGAGATTCCTTGAGAGGCAGAATGAAAAGATTTATAGATGTGTGCTTCTTTAAAAAAAAAAAATTTCTTTAAGAGCAATGACGCTATTCTAAAGTGGAAAGTTGCTAGAATTAGTGCAGACTCTTGACTTCTAGCTGGAAAGGATGTTCTCCGGACTTCTGTTGTAAATGTGATTCCTGTTGGACGAGGAGCAGAGAGAGCTGGGAGATAGAAAACCAGGGTGTGATCCTATTCTACCCCAATATGTTCTGCGCCTACATCCCAAGGAGGCCTCAGAGGATCCTTTCCTAAAACCACAGCAGAGTCAGTCTGAAACAGTTTGAGTGTGGGGCTTTGATGAATAATTTCTGACCTGAGGTACAGACAGCACATGGCTTCAGAATCACTCAGAGAAGGATTTAAATTTGGACTCGGTCCTGTGTCTTTGCCTCTTGGAGCATCCTCTGTAAAGAGGTGTCGGCGATACCCCCTCATCGTGCAGTAGTGGAAGGCTTGGTGTGTACTCAGGGAATGGCAGCTGGTCTTGCAGTGGTTGCTCAGCCTTTTCCCAGTACTATCTTATTCCTCCTAACGTGATCTATGGCAGAACATTTTTTACAGATGGGAATGGGGTGTTACAGCGAGAAGCAACGACACTGCTAGTAGGTAGAGCTGCCCTCGCCTCCACCCCAGCACGCATCTCTCACACACATGCACACACTCTCACATTTACACACACTCTCTCCTGCTCACACAGAGCAGTTTTGCTTTTCTGTGTTTTTTATATTGCATTTCCATATAAAATTTTTGTTTAATAGAGGAGTTCCACTGGTAGAAGGGAACAAAGAAAGTTTTAAAACCACTGCTCTACTTGTTTGTTTGTTCCTTTACTCTTGGTTTAGAAAACTTTCAGCAGCTTCACAGGATCCACGGGGACGCTGGTGCTGACACAAACTAGAACCTGAAATCACTGAGTCTTACTTCTAAAACATTTTTAAAATGCAAAACATAAATAATGTCTTAGGTATCTTAGATGTTAACCTCCTTTGGACATTGATTTCCTATACTTTTTTTCCTGCCATTATTCAAGCTGTGTTTTTAACCTTTAAATAGAGTTCCAAAGGGCCCCAGTGGGAAGTCGCACAGATGCCAACCTCTGAAATACACACTTTCTTTTGGCATCATTGGTTCAGAACTTGGAGAGGCTAACCAGCTTTACTTTTTGTGCCATGCAGTAAGACTTAACCCAGTGAGGTAGGTATTATTAAATCTATTTTATGAAAGGGAAAATTGGAGTTCAGAGAGGTTAAGGCACTGGCCCGTGTTACCCAGCTAGGATAGGCAGAACCAAGATCTGAACCCAACTGTGTTCTCAAGCCTGTCATCCTCTCTCTGTCTCCTTCTTACCTGAACATGTGAAGAATGAGGGAGTTGGTCTGACACCCTCCATTCTACGCATGAAGAAACTGAGGGTTAAAAAGGAGAAAAAACACATATTATCCTTTGTTGGGTTTAGGATGGAAATCAAATCTCTGATTCCTGATCCTAACTGCATTCATAGCATTAATTCACTTCCCTTAGCAAACTCCTATCCTGAATCTGGGATCTTATATTTGTCTATATTTGCCATCTCATCCTTATAATTACAATTAGGAATACTGATTTTAGTAAAATTTTTACATATGTACAGTATCGTACAGTTTACAAAATACTATATCTTCATGTGCTTAATCTTCTTTGATCTTCACAGCAACCCTGGGAGGTCAGTTGGACAGACATTATGATATCTGTTTTTACAGATGAGAAGAGGGTGGTTCAGATTGAATAACTGTATCACGATTATACACCTACTAGGAGTAAAGCCATTCCTGGGTCCAGTTTTCCAACTCCAAACCTTTTTCCTTTCCACTAGGACATGGCACCCTTTTTTGGTGATAGTACAACTTAACGTGAAAGTGCAGTAAACTAGTTTCTCTGGGTGTGGAGTAGTTCCTTTGCCAAAGCTTTTGAGACCCTGCTTACTTTCCTGGGCCTATTATTGAAGTACAAATGGTTTCTTTCTACAGAACGATTTGCTCCCCAACGCTACCCTCCTTTTAAAAATAAAATAAAATCTACTTCTCTTCCAGATGCGAGAGTGTATATGCATATTTGAACGGTCACCTGGATCTGATTAAGAAGGCCCAGCCTGTGGGTTTCCTCACTGTTGATTTACATGTTTGGCCAGATTTCCATGGCAACCGGTCTCCCTTAGCAGATCTGACACTAAAGGGCATGGTAAGTAACAGCCAGTCCTTGCACATAGGTGAAGGTAGGCCAAAGGGCCACAAAGTCTGGATGAAGCAAAGGGAGGAGAAAGGAAAAATAAAAGAGGCCACCAGCCCACTGGCTTTTTGCAGTTGTGTTGCTGTTGTGAAGGCTGTTGCTGCTCCCCGCGATGACCTGCTGAAAGTTTTCATTGTTTCTGAGCCAACCTTGAGAGCGTTGAAAGCAGTGTTTCCTATGTTCAGCTACTGCTGCCTCTTTGCCCCATGGAGTGGTGGAACGTCATGCCTATGTAATTTTTGTATTTATGTCGGTTCATAAAGTCATGTTTTCCAACTGCATCTTCAGGTTGCCCAGTAAATCAGTGGTAAATATTACCACCCATTGTCTTGCTGACCACAGCTACACGTCTGCCTCGGCTCTGAATCAGGACTGGTCAAAGTCTATGCTAATATATTTAGGATTTTGGATTAAACATTGGTAAAAGGAAATACAATTTGTAACTTATGTTGGAGGACAAATTTCACTTTTAGTGACCTTTAGGGTGACTTCCACTGTGGAGATTCTGAGCCCTCCTGGAGTGACCAGGATGAACTAGGTGGGAAAGCTCACAGGCTCCTAAGCTGAGATAGGGCATCTTGGTGACCAGGCGAGATTGGGTTGCAAATGCAGACTCCAGGAAGATGTCAAGAAGCTAAGAAGTAGAGTGTTACATAAATTAAGGCAGGGAGTTCAGACCAGAGGATGTGAGCGATGTAAGGTGTGTGCACAGGCAGCTGCGTGGAAC
>CAUYSK010001148.1:0-35995 GCA_963575035.1 Avahi laniger
GATGTAATGAAAAGAATCTTAAAATAGAATCGAAAACCCTAGCTTTTAGACATAGTTTGGCTGCTTAGTGTCTCTTGGTTTGGGCATCTAATTTGAACTCCCTGACCTTTGATTTTCCAACTTACAAAATGAGAATAATACCGCCCACCCGCCTCACAGCATTATAGTGAGGATCTAATGGGATACCTGTCGGGAAATTGCTTTGTTAATTGTAATGTGCCACAAGATTGCAAGTAAATAGTAACATCACGTTCAACAGTGAGTCCCGCCTGCATGACCTTCCGCCTGCAGCGTCTCCCGGTGGTCCCCACGTTGGCTGTGCTCATCCTTCCACTGGCCTCTGGAGAGTCGTGCCGGATAAAACCTGTTATTGTTGTAAGCTCTGCTCCTTCTTTAATCAGCATTGAGACACTTGGCTCCAAATGGCAATTGCCTGCTCCATTGGTCTGCCAAAAGATACAGTTTCCCAGCGGCCAATGTCTGTGCAGCCCTGCTTCAAATTCTTCCACAGCGAATCTTTGGAATGTTTCATCGAACTTCCCTTCCTCCAGTGATTTTACTGTAGCGCAGCACACACAAATTGTGGGCGTATCTTACTGGCATTGAACCGCACACACGTCCTGCCTGGAGGATTTGTGCTGCAGCCTGCAGAGTTGCCTTATGGCTGAGCTGAATTCATTTTAAGAAACCATTCTAGTCGATCCTGGCAAGTTAATAATGCCATGCTTGGCACCTGGCATGTGCTAACTTATGAGATCCCTAGGGGCTGATGGCGCCTAATAAAGTACGAAGCTCAATGTAAATATTTATTTACATTTTTGGCTTCATTGATAATTTATATACCAAAATGGCAAATGCCAGATTTCAGAAGAGTTTAACTTGAATATGGAGGTAATAAACATAACTGACTTTCATTGAGCACTTACATCAGATCTTGTTAAGCACATTATATGTCAGAACTTTGTTTTATTTCTTTAGACTGGTTGAATCCATAAATGCAGAACCCACAGATATGGAGGTCCAACTTTACTTGAAAAGAATGAACTTCTTGTAAACATCTTCCAATGTACTGTGGTAAAAGAGAATGAAGACCCCAAAGCTCTGTGTCTGGGACTGTGGGTCTTGTGTTTATGTGTGTGTATTTGTGTGTACAATTTAAAATATTAAAATGTGAAATGCCACTCATTGAGGAAAATTATCTCATACTTCTTTGAGAAAGAAAGTAAAACGAGCCTTATATAATAAAACAGTATAATAATATCATCATTTTAATACATAAAAGAGTATCATTTAGAGGAGTTTACCCACATGTTTAAGTGAAATTGGGAGCGGGGTCTCCCTTCCATTTGGTGAGAGCAACAAGAGCAGCTGTGGGATTGAACAGCTTAATAGTGGTTGCCCTGAAGAGTTGGGATGACCGAGGTTAACAATAACCTGAAACTCTGTGTAATATCATGAACAGTTATTGGAGCCTGGGTTTCTAGAGACCAGGGGTGCCTTGGAGTAGCAGCAATAGTGTGAAGTAATGTAGTTCTCCCCAGGGGTAGAGATAGAAGTAACATCAGCAGTCATGGTAAAAGATATTCCATGATGCAACAGAGCAGACATTAGTTCTGTTTGAAAAGAAAACTAAAAGCTATTTAGGATAATGTGTGAACAACTTAGGGCTCTGTGAAAGGAAGGGAGGGAGAAGATAGGCTGTTGTTCTCAACAGGAAAATCTATTTTCTTTTTTGCATTTTATATTACTGTACATCTAACGATGTTCTGTTCTAGGTTGAGAAATCAAATTTAACAAACAAGTAAATTGGAAAAAAAAGTGCATGCTATTTGATTTATTTTCTTATTTTTGTGTTGAATTGGATTATTACATTCAACAATATGAAGCTACATCATGATCATACTTACTCGTCATGATTTTTAAGAATAATCTACCTGAATTGATCTAAATGTGCAGCCTTTCATTCAAGAAATAATGCTTAGTATGAAGCCAAAATTCTATTTAAATCAGTAATATTACTGAAAATTGAAAATGAGCCTGAGAATATGTCTATTTTTCAACAACCTCAAAAATAATTTAAGACAAAAATTATTCCCTTTAGATAGTAAACAATTATTGCTTTTGTTGAAAATTATTTAGGTGTTACATTATCAATATCTTTTTTTCCCTAGTTACTTTCCATGATGTTAAGTTAAAATACAGTATCCCAACTCTATTGCTATCTCAAATAATCACCAAAGAGTTAAGTAATAGAAAAGACAAGCACATGACAGGAACCACATTTGCTTATATTATCCTTTGAAAAGGCATATTTTTTTTCTTTTTCTTAACTGTCAATGTGATTATGCCTGGTGTTTTTCAAGTAGAAGACACAAAATAAGAAAAGTGGGTGAGACAAACAAGAATTAGTAAGTCTCTCTTGACCTTCTGAATTCATAAGATACATAAAAATAGTTCTAAACTCTACTAATTTGCTATGTCATTAAAATAAGGCTATATTATTTAAATGAGAAAGGTAAGAATTTAGGGGCTATTATTAAAACTTGTATACAATTCAATTTAATTCCATTTCCTATTATCATTTTATATAATTGGCTGTGGTGGGTGCAGAGCATTGTGCATGATTCATGGAGTTATAAGAAGAGTTAAACTTTGACAACAATAAGATCAACATTAATCAGGGAAACTCATAAGTACAAAAATAAATTGGAATTTAGATAAAGGAAAGACTAGTTCTGGATGGATAGGCTCTGTAAAGTTTATCTGGAAAAGACACTTTTTGAGCAAGAACATGAAGGTAAGTAAGGACTTCCCTAGTAGCTATGGATTAACCATCTTTTGGTGACACATATACAGATAGATTAATGGAAATTGATCTATGAAAATATACAGTGGAACATCTGAAGATAGATTAAAATACAAAGGTTTTAAAAACAGAAAACCATGTTTATTATCTTCAGTATGCCATGCCAGCTGGAATAGTAACAAAACTGTTTTAAGCCTTCCTTCCTTTCTCTTTTGTAAAATAGAGAGAAAAATAATGTCATCCTGATGAACTATACTGAGGTTACTTAGTACTACGATGTGGCTGGCAAGATGCAAACTGTAAGATATCCAAATGATAATTTATAGATTGTCCCTGAAATTAAGATTATTAATTCCATTTGTATAATATATTCAGTTTAGAATAACTAAAACACATTATGCTCAATTAAATAAAAAATAAGTGGAGCAAGACCATGAGAGTCAGAAAAGATTAATATAAAATCAGAGCTCCTTCAGGCTTTATGAATAATATCGTGGTAGGTGGAATTGTGGCCCCCTAAAATATTCTAATCCCCCAAATCTGTGAATATGTTATGTGGCAAAGGGGAGTTAAAGTTGCAGCTCCAGTGTGACCGCAAGGACCCTAACATGTAAATGAGGAAGGGCGAAGAGTCAGTGTTGGAGTGACGGGTTGTGAGAAAGACTCGACCAGCCTTTTCTAGGCCCCAGAGGAAAGAGGATCCTGAGACAGGAAAGTGGGTGGTTCATGAAGGGGGAAAAGGCAAGAACATTGATTTTCCTCTAAGGCCTCCGGAAAGGAACACAGTCCTGCACTGCTGACACCTGGGCTTTAACTGAGTGAGATCTATTTTAGATTTCTGACTTTCAGAATTGTAAGATAATAAATCTATGTTGTTTTAAGCCACTAATTTGTGGTAAATGGTTCTAGCAGCCATGAAAACTCATAGCGATATCCTGTCTTTTTCACCATCACATCCCCGTTGTCTAGCACACCGTAAGTTCACTCATACCAAGGTTGCATAGGGAACCATCCCAATATCAAATTCTCATTGTTTCCAAATTGATCCTTTTTTTTTTTTTTATGCCAAAGAGTGCCTTAGCCATTGTAATTTCTGGGTCTAAAAGGTAACACCACAGCAGCCACCGATCATTTTTACTATAAGGTTTAAATGTCAAAGTAGACTCTGGTGACAGATCTCTTCCAGCTCCAAACTGTTTCAGATTAGAGGACTGGTTTCAAGCCATACATGTAGAAATACTGTTCATAAGCAAAGCCGTTTCTGTTTTGTAGATCTTTTATAATACACTAATTGCATCAATAGGAAAATGATTACATGACACCCCCCCAACCGATTCTCCTGCCAGCCATGTCCCATAAATGCACACATTCCTCTTTTAAAAACAATAAGTAATCTAGAAAGACTAGGTGTATCTGGTTAAAAATATTTCAGAGTTAGGAATTTTCTGGTACTCTTCTTCTAATAAACACCATTGACTTATTTACGGGAAGGTCTGGCCATCTTCACCTTTTTACAAGGTGGTGCCCTGTAGTGTTTCATTCCTCTGGATATCTTGGTTGGTCAGAGTGAGTTATGGCCCTGCTGTTAATTTTTTCTATCCCAACAGGGCATTTCCTGATTGACACCTCCACCCCCCCGCCACTAGCAGAGAGAGGGGATAGACAATAACATTCACCAAAATATGTATAACTTAAATTTTGAATTGGAATTCGTAGAAAGATTTCAGTTTTTCTCTTTGGGGAGTATTTCCTGGAGAACTGTTGACAGCCATGACTTAGACAACTGATAGAACCTGACATTATTTAATCAAGGTAACAGCATTATACAGCTACTTATTTTTAGCACATGGAAATCAGAATTTCATGCAAAATTATTTACATCTTTGGAAAAAATGTGGCAAAAATGTAAGACATTTAAAAATGGTCCTTAGTAATTTGGGATGTATTAATTAGTGTAGATAATCAGCTATTCTGAAATATTCAAAATGAATGCTTAATCAATTGCTCAAACTCACTGAAGTATTAAAGATGTAAATAGATAATAGAAATCTTTACCCTTCTTCATAGCTCTCTAATCCCCTGAGAGCCAGATGCTACAGATTGATCTCATACTTCTTAAGAAGTGTAAGGTAAGTGAATGTCCAAATTTAATAGCTAAAAAATACATGGTATTTTTAGAGAATGATAAAGAATTGTGACTCAATACATTATATTCTTATATATGTTTATTAAATAATATTTAAGAGGCCTAAGAGGCATTATACTCTCTAATTCCAATCTCTAAAATGAAAATAAAGTACATTTCAAATGCTTATAATTCTGAGAAGATTTTCCATTTAAATTATCTCATTAGCCAGCCATGCTCACTGTTTTTCCTGGTTCTTCCTAGCCTGAGATCTGAGAATTGCTTCTTTAGCCTATCTGAGTTCTGAGTTAGGCAACATAGAGATTAATTCCTTCAGCAACCCTGGACAGGTTAGTACACTCAAAATTAGTTTTGTTTTGTTCTCTCTTTGTTTGAGGGAGTTAACAGAGGACTGGGCCTCTGCTTCCTCTAAGCCACAGTGTGCTGGGGGGAGGAGGAGGGGCAAGGGAGAGTAAAACGACCACAAAACTTCCTGTCATTTTGAATGTGGCCTTTTGCTTAATTGAACATTTGCTTGGTCGTTGTAGATCTTTGATTTTTCAGAGTTCCTATAAAGTTCTTTTAGCCAGTCTAGTCATTTTTTAAAATGTTTCTGTGGGGAAACAAGGAATTGGGTCTTCCTAATCCGATATTTTGTTGACTGAGCATCCCTATAACTTAGGTTGTTGAAAAGCAGAATAACATTGATTGACTCCCCAGTCTCTCTTGAATTTCTTCGCAATACTGCGTCACTACCACTTGGTTTGCACGCTGCTACACACATCATCCTCATTTTTTTTCAAGTAAGTGACTTGATCTTTTTGCCAGGAAGATCAATGATTTCTCTTATCTATATTTTGAAGTCTAATAGACAAACATGTCTCAAAGTTGATCATTCTGTACCAATTTAGTAAGACGTAGGTGCACACTTTCAAAATGTTGATTCAGGTTATCTTTAAGTTCTAGAAACTTTTCTCCCATTATAAGTCTAATTATTAGATATTTCTTTTTCTTTTTTTGTTGTGACTTTCTTCTTCAGGAATTCAAATCACATGATGGGTCTTTGTTGCCTGTATTCTAAATCTATTGCTTTCTCTCATCCATTTTTATCTTTCATTTTATTTTGTTGGTGTGATCTTCTTTGGTTTTACTCCTCTCCTCAAATTCCCTTATTATACTTTCAGTCAAATAATTCTCCCTTGGGAATTTTTAGATTCAGTCTTTGTTTTGGGGTGTTTTGTTTTTTTCCTTAATTTCTTTCCTCAGTTCAAGCAACCTGATTTCAAATTTTTTTGTACGGGTGTGTGTCTCTGTGTGTGTTTTACAACTTTATTTAGAAACAATCTATGTACCACTCAATTCACCAATTTAAAGTATATAATTTAATAGTTTTTCAAATATACACAGAATCCTACAAACATCAACATAATCTAAATTTAGAACATTTTCATTATCTGCCCCCCCAAAAAAAACAACACCTGCACCCATTAGCAGTCAGTTACCATCCACCTCTCTAGCCCTTGGCTAACAGTAATCTACTGTTTGTCTGTATAGTTTTGCCTATTCTGGATATTTCATATAAATAGAAACGTACAATATGCTGTCTTTTGTGACTGGCTTCTTCCACTTAGCATATTGCTTTTGAGATTAACTCAGGTGTCCTGCTTTTTGGCTTATTTTTGGTCTGTTTACATTCTGAGTTGTTGACTTTCTGAGTCATATCATTCTTTCACTTTTTCCATTGCTTATTTAATGTTATTTAATTTATGTTTGAGTGTTACAGTATAATTTCCCTCTGCTTCATAATTGTTGTTGGTATGCATCTTCATCTACTGAAAAGTTTTGACAGTCATTTTCTGAATTCTTGTAGTAGATTTGAAGTGGATGCTGTGTGAATTTTTTTCTGAGTTTTTTAAGTACCTTTTATTTTTCCGAAAGGGTAATTATGGTTAATCACATGTAAATCAGGCTGTGTAGTTTGAATGGCTTGCTAAGATTCTTAGTTCAAGCTTACCATATTCTGTTGATACAGTGAAGTGTAGTTTCTTTACTAATTATTGCTTTTCTCCTGCATGTGTTGGGGATATTGGAAAGATACAATCTCTTCTTATGTTGTAATATTCTTTTGTTTCTGAAGATTTCATATTTTTTACTGCCTTTTTCCCCTATCCCTTTACCAAGCTCCCCAAATGCCTCCTCTTCATGTGGTTTCTATCACGCCCAAAGTGAGACTTTTTTCACTTCTAATCCTCTGACCCCACACGTGTCCCAGCCCTCTCCTTTTGACTCCCTAGAGACATTTTTTTGATACACGGATATTTGGCATGTTCCAATTTTTCTGTCACTCAGAGTGAGACTTTCTGTGCCCTCCTACTATGAGAATTCTGTTGCTCAATTCTCTGTTTCATAGATCACTTTCCTGTTTCTCCACTAAGAAAAGGATATAGAGTAGGCTATAGTGGTTTTGGATGTTTGCTCACATATGCATGGAAACTGGAGCTTTTAGAAAATTGTATTTTTTTTTCATGCTTTAGAAATAGGTTATAGTTGACTTTATTTATTTGGAGGCTGTGTGGGAAATTTTTATATTTAGGAGCCAATCATTATCCTGTCCAATATTTTCATGAATATAGGATATTACCTTTAATTTTTTTCAGAACTATTAACTAAATGATATTACAAACAATAATTTTATCTAATTCTATTCTCCTGGCATTTGATGGATTTTACTATATTAAACAAGAACATTGTAGATTTAGAATAAGTTTTGGAGGTAGAGATTACTCCTTTTACTTTTCTTATACAAAAGACACTCCATTTCTAAGATTTATTTTGATTAAGTGAGGAGATAGATATATTTATATATTCCTAGTCATTAAAATGTGGGTGGAAAGAATGTGTCACTTCTAGGCTAAGACAGAAAATAAGTCATTAGAGTTCTATTCTTTCACTCTTCCTTTGCTGGAACGATAGCGGAGGTAGCATTACCTTGTCAGAGTAAAGCCGTAACATAGCAGTGGCTTGAATCATTGACTCTTCATGTGAGAGACGGCTTTCTTGAAAAATACCTGAAATCACAATGAACTTGGCATGAACAAGAAATATACTGCCACTTTGACTAGTCACTAAGATTTTTTTGGATGTTTGTTAACTATACCATAGGTTTAGCCTAGCCTGACAAATACAATTTGAATAGAGGTTATAGCAACCTCCTCAGAATATGAACGGATATCTAGGATTCCATGTTTCACAGAAGAAAAGTAACTGTATGTGACTCAAATGATCATTAAATCATTAACAATTTTAAACTGGGTCCCTTAGTGGAAAAAATTAAAAGAAATTCCCCATACATATCCAATTAGGAAACTGAAAGCTTCTTGTATCCCTCTGGAAGTCATATTTTTCTATCCATAAACTGGCAAACAAAATGATACACTAATGTGGAAATATGCAACTTCATTTAGTATCTTGAAAGAATAGGCAGCCAGCAATATTTATATATCAAGTATATTGAAAAGAAATATATTGAAAATTGAACATTTGTGAGCAATACTTTACAAGACCTTTGCAGATTGCCAAATTTGTATAGGCCACTGAAATACATAAAACACACTCACAAAAATTATATTCTTCCAGTGATCATTTTAATTGTCTCAGAACAGTAAGGTTTAACATATTAATGTCAATTTTATTTTAATTGATTTAATTTGATATTAAATTTTTCCTACTAAAACAAACCATATCCTGTACTTTATGTATCACCATTACAGTAATGTCATTGTGAACTTAAGCTAAATTGGCAAAGCTAAAATAGTAACAGTAAATGATTGTGATTGATGATGTACCTTATGTGTGCATGCTACAAATGGCATGAATGTATATTTAGAAACATGTTTTCTTCCATTACTGAAAGTTTTAATTCTAATGGAAATTCATTCTGCCTGTGGCTCATCTCTTTGTGTTTTCTGCCTTGGTAGGGAATACTTGCTCAGTTATGTATTCAACTGTTGCCTCCTTTCCTATTGACTTCACATTATGCAAATGAAAATGCTTCTTAAAATTCTTGAACCAATCTTTGCTCATAAAATTGGTTGCTTCAAATGCTGTGCTGGTAACTTCAGCACCTGTGGTTATAAGGAAACTTTTTTTTTTTTTACAGGCTTCTGACTTCTTCTTAAATTATATTTCCATCCATAATCACATGTTTCCTGTGCACATCCTCATACCACACATTAATTATCTTTTCAACTGTCATCAATTATACTCTTTTAAACTATGAACAACTTTTGTACTGCCTGGAACACTTCATGAAAGAATTCTTATCTTTGTTTCTATATGGAGAATGTAGGATTAGCTGAGTCACAGCCAGACTCACCAAAACCTTCTACATTCTAGTTAAGGTTTGCTTTCATAGTTTGATTCTCATATTTTAAAAGAAGTGCTGCCTTGATTTTCTAGGTGAGTCCTACAACTAGAGCCTCAGGTGTTCCACAAAAAAAATCACAGAACATAAATATCACATATTATAAACACACATGAGCAATGAGCACACACACACATCATAGAATGTCTTAGTCTTTGCTTAAGACAAAAGAGATGTTTTTTTAATTTTCTTAAATACCAAGAATGTAGTGTACTTGTATTAACATAGTGTTTTAATGCAAGTTTGGTAGATTTTAAATTATTCTCAATTCCTGTAGCAGGGAGGGGTAAGCAGGTAGGCGTTTGTTCCTGTTCTCTACCTCCAGGCCACACAAACAAAATCTGGTATTTTTTACCCAATAATGCAAAAGGATACACAATAATTGCTTCAAGATGAAACTGATTTTACCAAAACAGCAAAGGTACTGCTGATTTTTAATTCATATGGGTTCTACATTTTTCCATAATGATTTAAAAAGTCAACTATTCTTTCCCAACAAATTGATCACCAATGAGGTAGTCATAAAATTAGTAATTTATTACAGAACAACTTCTCCAAGACAATTTTATGCTTCAAGAGCAACAATATCTTTAATTTCTTGAATGAAAATTAAATCTGTAAAAGTTTTTAACCATATATTTTATTCCAGCCTCTCTTTTCATGACAAAGAGCTGATATAGAGTAGATGTGATACTCTTATTTTGCATTCAAATGTTTTTAAATGAGGTTACAGATGAACTACATTCCTGAGGACGTCTTAGATCGGGTTTGTATGTAACTCAGATCCCAGATGAACAGCACGAAGACAGCAATAAGAATAATAATAATACCCCTGTTCTGTAATAATAAATTACAGAAACTATTGTGCACTTTCTTTAAATTCAAACAAACGTAACATAAAAACAAACTTATGCAAAAGGTTTAGCTAGGAGATAGGAGAAACTTCAAAAAAAGAGTATTAAAGGTTAACACTTACCTAATGTTGCATCAGTGCTAGGCTAATAAGAATGTTACACTTATTTTGATCTTCTAAACAAATCAATAATAACCTTTTCATTTCAACAATTAATATACTACGCTGCTTAGTAATAATTGGAGCACTGCCTTTCACATGTGCCATTATTCTCACTTTATCCTTTATAATTGTTCCAATGGTCATCTGGCCTTTCTCCAAATGATTAATTATTTCTACCTGTGTTTCCATTGCAGTCACCTTTCTCTTCGTTGCAGGCTCACCTGGCCTTGCGGTCGACTTTCCCTTTGGAGGCATGGGCATACGGGTAAACACAGACTCACAAAATGAAATTTAAAAAGTTAAGACAAAAGTGACGCTGTACGTAAGTGACCATGTAAACAATGAGACTAGCCGCTAACGTAAAGATGCTGCGCCAAAGAACCGCTTATGTAATGCGAGTTTGTTTACACGTGCGGAAGAAATTAGTCCCCCAATTATTAATTTAATTATTTAATTATAAATTATCCTCATGGGGAGGCTTGGGAGCCCATTTGTAAATATGGAATTCCGTGAGTCAGGTTGTCTGTAACCCTGGGACTGCCTGTGTATGAATTAAGGGATTCCTGCATATTTTTTGCCATTCACACAAAAATTTGTCCCTGCGGCAAAGATATCAATTTTCTGGCAATATATCATTCAGCTAGATATACGTTACAGATTTGTTTCTTAGCAAGGTCACTCTCTAATCTAGACTAGCGATTCTCAAATATAAACTTGTATCAGAATTATGTGAAAAGCATTGTAAATATTCAGATGTTTCCCTGATCTCTTGCGGCTGTTATTCAGCAGTTTGGGAGTTTCATGACAATATTTTATAAACTTCCTCAAATGATTGGTTTGAATATCAGCATATGAGAAACTTTGCTCCAAATTAAATTGATTGCAATTATCCTATTGATGCATTCCCACAAGTCTATGTGGGATCTTTATTTACCACAAATAACTTTACTGTAGTGATAACTGCAAGGCCATTTGGCCTATGTGTCAGAGTGGCTTGTCTGGAATTACTGTAAAGCCCCCTCTTACTTCGGACCAAACAAAATCTCAGGCCCTCGATCATCCAATGAATAGCTAGATAACTACTCCCAAATGTTGTGTAAGCTCCCTCAAAACCTGGGGAGGTTGGCAAGCCCTGTGCTGCTGCTCTTCTGGGAGCCTTTGAACTCTGTACTGACTTGTCCCTTAGCTCGGGGGGCACACCCATTCATTTGCCACAGAAATAGAAACCCTGAAAGGTTAACTGAAGTCTTACTAGCATGCCCCTCAATTTTTGTAAGGTTTGTGAGTCTTACCAGTATATCAAAATTAAATGCCACTTCCAGGTTCAATTACCATAATTTTATCTATAGTAGAAACTGTGTGATATTTTATGAAACTAACAAAAAATCAAGGTCTCTTCAAATTACAGTGTTATAGAGAGTAGGAAAGTCCAACTAGCCCCAGGGCAAGATGATGAATGTGTGTATCCATGTGTCTATCCAGGCAAACACAAACTGATCCTCATCCTCCCTTTTAATGAATATGAGAAAAAGATGAATACATATTTTCCATGTCAGTAGACCCCTACCGGGTACAAGAGGCTATAAAGATCATTTCTAGTAATAATATCACATTTGGCACAGCAACTATGGTTGGAACTGATAGGTTAATTTTGTGGTAGACCGCTACCATCCATCATAATAATCCATCTGGGTTTTCTTGGGAGACCACACTGGTATAGTAGATCCTTGCAGATCTTTGAGTGACACTAATATCTACTGTTCCACAAAAGAAATGATATTAGTTTTGGTTGCCTATCTTGGACTGAGGTGGATCAATTTTAAAAGTTTCCACAAAATCTTTCCTTATATTATAATGGCTCTTCCTTCGCAGATAAGAAATCAATAGGTATTTATGTCTGCTATTTTTAATGTCTATCTTGATTATATGTCCAAGAACAAAGGAAATGACCACCAGGTCAGTCTGGGAACCCACGGACCCACTGTGAGTGCAACCTTTGTCAGAACTATATTTATAGTTTCTCTTCCATAAGCTCTCTTTTTAATGGGCTGGCGACTTATGGCATTTTGGACTCACTTACTTTGGGCTGGACAAAATATTTGGGGCTTAATGCAAGCATAACCTGAGTAAACAGAGACTGAGAATCATCACAAAGCTTGTCCGCATGCTTCAGCACGCATGAGGCTGAGGCAAGGGGGTATCATTATCTGTCTTATTTAAAAGCCTGTATTCATAACTTCCACATCCTAATCAGACAAGAATAGAGTAACCATACAACCAGAAAAAAACAGGGGACCAACATTGTGGGTTATGCACTAAGCTTAAAACTAAATATCCTACAATATTAATGCAAATCCAATTTTTGAAATGTCCAACAATGGAAAGATATAGTCATGTGATAGATGATAGGTTATAGATATAGAAAATCATATCAAACACTAGAAATTATATAAATATTTATAAAAAGCAGTTATAGAAAAGCACCCATAAACACTTTGTGTATACCTTTAAGGTAGTAAAGAGTATGGGAAAGATAATATCCTCCATTAAGCATCTGAAGATAATGTTTAAAGAGAACAATCACACATGCAGAAAAAATATGAAGAAGATTAAAAGATATGATTCTGATGAGTCCTCTATGCTTCCTGGTCATTGGTGGTCTGAAGCAGCAAGGTCAGGTACTGTGTCCTGGATAATGATGTATTGAAATCTTGCACAAATGCCAATTATTAACTATTCAAAATTTAGATTTGTCTCAACTAATCGTGTGATGTTATGGAGATGCCAGCTAGAGGTCAGTAGATTGGCAATATCTTGCTCTAGAGAGACAAGAGGCACAAAATGAATTTTAAAAATTCCTTCCTGATCTAAGAGGAAGGGATCAGGGTTAAAACATAAAATCTTAGTGACAGGATTAAAGAATGGTCAAGTGAACATAGAAATGTTTGCCATTGTTTATATTTAATAAAACCATAAGACATACCAGAAAAATAATGATTGCAATGCAATTTTTACTAACTTGTTTAGTGTTTTTGAAATATTTAAGCCCTTCCATTGTGTCCAAAAAATTCTAAAATTTGGAAATTTTTCCTGAACAATATACATTAAGAACATCTATTCTAGCAATTTGAGTCCATTGCAATTTAAATGGTGAATGCCTTCTGACCAGAGGTCATAACACTAATTTTTCAGTTAGAGACATTTAAGATAGAGAGATAGCACATCCATTGCCACTCACATCCTAAACCACCTTCAAGCTTCCTGGAATTTCTAGATAAAATTGCAAATTACACAGAATGCAACCCACTGAAATTCTCACTGAATATTTTGGAGAGATTCTGTTCATATTATTCAAAAAGTATGAAAATAAAAATTCCACACCCAAATAGATAATTTGTTAATTCACATATAATATTGCTTTCCTCGCGTTATCTAGTAAGTCACTTTTTCTTATGTTCTAGTTGTAGAATTGAATTAAAACAAAATAAGAAATTCCTTTTCGTTTTATAGTCTATCTATTAATACATGTATAGATAATTCTAATTTATAGAAATTTCATCTTTTAAAATTTGGGTTTATAAAGTAACACCACCCTAGGTTGTTTTTGTTTTAACTTAAAAAGAGAGAACAAAGAGCTTGAATGAAGCATTACATGTTTGTGCTTTGTTAAATATCTGGGTAAAGATCTACACCAGCTAGCAAAATAAGTCTGAGAATGTAGGACAAAAAAGTAAAGTTTAACAAGAGTGTTGCCTCAAGTAAAATGAAAAAAAGAAATAGATAAGGAAATAATTTCAATAATTTCCCTGGAATTCCTTTTAATATTAACTGTTTCAACAATTTCCATCATTCATTTATTAAGGGTATATATATTTTTTAACAATTAATGTACTTTGCTTTCCTCTTAATATAAGACTCTCGAGCAGGAAATGGGAGCAACTAATCTTAGCCTAAAGTGCCATCAGCAGGTGTTGGTTAGAATAAATAATGCTATATAAAAATTTATTGTATCTTGGAATATAATTTTCAAGGCTGATGTAAGAAAATGAATTCATTGCTTGTCTATTTCAAATCATTTGCTCCTACTGTTACCATAAATCATAAAATAATATATGAGATTTACTGATAAGTCTAAGTATTTAAAGTTCTTATTTTGTTTAGAGTTTCCTTCCAAATAAAATAGATTTAATATTTATTATATTTTATTTTGTTATATAGTTTGATACAAGAAATGTTAAATACTAAAAAGGATATTGGACAGTATGCAATTTTTATAGATACTTTACCTAAAATGCATAATGGTAATCAGCTAGGTTATGAAAAAGACTTTGCTAACTTGTGGATATCAATGAATTAGAGCTAATATTGATTTATAAAAGGTAGTTGGCATCATATTTGCTTGTTGTTGGATTGTCATTTGTATTTCAAGCCACAAGCTACTTATCAAGCCTTCATGTATTATGTTTAATCAACAAAGTAAATGAACAAGCCCATCCGGCATGCCACAATATCTTAAAATATAAGTGGAAGTTCAGTATATAGACCATAAATGTTTTTATAGGAATGGGCAGGCTATGCTTGTATTTTTGACATTAATGTCTCTTTAAAGAAAGATGTAATGTCTCATACTTTGGGCATTTTCCACTTAACTTGAGCTATCTGCCTGCTATAATTATACAGACTGAGAGTTTACGTATTTTTAGCCATGATGCGATACTTTGAAAATTTTTTCTGACATGGCACACGTGCAGGGCATCATTATTCCCTTTATTGTAGGGTAATCTCAGAACTGTGAAAATTCTGGATAAACATTTTAGAGTAACAATCTGGGTTTCCAGATAGATTTAAAAATACCCAGTGACAATGATTAGAACCAGAAAAAAATGTATTATAAAACATATTCTTAAAGGCAAATTCAGGTGTGCTTTCTCCAAATGGCTGGAGTTCAGGGCTATTTGGATTAATATGCATTATACATTCTCTGCAGATTAAACTAAACCACCTGGAAAATGGATGGCCAATGAACCACTTTATCTATACTCTGCAGGTACCTTAAGTAGTTTGCCACCTGCAACATAATTATAATTCTATTTTGATGTAGGCAGTGCCATAGTAGCTAAAATCATTTTAACTCCTTCCCAGAATTTCCCAGAGAGAAATAAAAGGTAGTGCAGCCTATTTTAAAACAATTTTGTTTCCCTGTATTTAAGCAGTAAAATATAATCATAATTCAGAAACAGCTAATGTATCTGTCAATAGAAAATGGTACAATCATTGTCTATGTTGAGGAAAAGGAGCAAAATTAAAAGTAAACATCTTGAGGGCCCCTTGATACTCTATTAATGAGATTTCTTTGATGACTTGCTAAATCAGAATCGCTCATTCAAATGTGTTTGACTTCTTAAGATATGTTTTGATTTTTTTTCTACATATTGAAATGAAATATTGGGCTGAAGCAATTAGAAGATAGATGAAGAAATATATCTTGGCTCAATGATTTACACATTTTGGGGACATGCATGTACACATGAATCTATATGAATATATGTGCATATGCATATGCAAGTATTTCACATATATTTAAATTTGGCACAGTAATTTGCACAATTCCATTATGTTTTTAAAAGTACACTTGGAAGGTCAGTCATGGTGGCTTTCATCTGTAATCCCAAGACTTTGGGAGGTCCAGGCAGGATGCTTGAGGCCAAGAGTCTGAGACCAGCCTGGACAACATAGCGAGACCTCATCTCTATAAAAAGTTTTAAAAATAACTGAACGTGGAGGCACGTGCCTGTAATTCTGTCTAATCGGGAGGCTGAAGCAGGAGGATCACTTCTCTTGAGCCCAGCCTGTCATGAGCTATGATGGCGCCACTGTACTCCAGCATGGATGACAGAAACCCTGTCTCTAAAAGAATAAAGGAAAATGATACTTAGGAACTTGACTATATGTCATCAGAATGAACCCCAAAGATGTCTACACTGAAATCCCTAGAATTTATGAATATGTTAGGTTGCAAGGCAAAAAGGATTTTACAGTTGCATTTAAAGTTATAGATCTTAAATAGGGAGACATTTCTGGCTTATCTCACTGGATTCAATCTAATCACACAAACCCTTAAAGGCAGAAACTTTCTAAACTAAAGTCAAAGAGATGAGGCAGCAGAGGTTGGAGATACTTAAAGCATGAGAGAGGCTTCATCCACTGTTGCTGGAGGGGGCCGCATGGAGATCATGAGAACAAATACAGGCAGCATCTAGGAGTGAAGATAAGCCTCTGGCTGACGGCCAGGTCACAGCACGGATGACTTTGGCAACAGGTGGTTCCCAAGTTCCTCCAGTAAGAAAGGCAGCCCCGCCCGAACTCTGATTTCAGCTGCATGAAACCCAAGCCCAATCTAACTTCTAATGCCCAAAGTCTGTGAAGTAAAGTATTTGTGTGGCTTTACATCACCGAATTTGTGGATATTTGTTACTGCAGCAATGGAAAACTAATAAACCATGTGTGCGAGCTGACAGTTGAACAGAACCATAATTTACTTCATTTTAGTAAGTGAATTTTCATGTTAAGTATCCCCGCAGTGGCAATATAGTTTATGTGATAGTACTTACTGCAGGAATGTGGCCCAAACGGAAGACCACTGTGTTCACCACTATTTATTTCTTCCACTCTGCAAGTTCCCCACCCATAACTTGTATACTGGTCCATTATAGGCAGCTATATAGTCATATTTCCTTGCTTAAATATCTTGATCGAATTCTGGAAAATCTATGGTCACACTGTGCTTTATTGTACTTCATATTTTTGCACTTAGCAGATATCGTGTTTTTTGCAAATTGAAGGTTTGTGTCAGCCTTGCATCGAGCAAGTCCGTCGACACCATTTTCCAGCAACGTGTGCTCACTTCATGTCTTCGTGTCAGCATTTTTTAGCAATAAAGCAATTTTTAATTAAGGTGTGTACATTTTTAGACATACTGCCATTTCACACCTAATAGACCGCAGCATAATGTTGACATAACTTTTATATGCACTAGAAAACCAAGAAATTCATGTGACTTGCTTCGTGGCAATATCTGTTTTATTAGAGTGGTCTGAAATGGAACTCGCTGCATCTCTGAGCTGTGCCTGCACGTATTTCCTTAATGGAACTCGCCACATCTCTGAGCTGTGCCTGCACGTATTTCCTTCAGGATGAGCTGAGGCTGCCTCTGCTGCCCTCTCCCCGCCCAGCAACAACAGCAGTAAAGCAACTGCAACAAAATAAACCAAGACTTACATGCATTCTAAGGGGAAGTATTCTTTTAAACTTTACCTTAAAGATGGTCTAATTACACACTGTTTCGATTACCATGTTGATAGAATTTTCAGGTTTAGTTTTTAAGAATAGTTTTAACATTGAGAATGGGGATTTTAGATAAATCCTATCATGGTTAATTTCATGTGTCAGCTTGACTGGGTTAAGGGATGTCCAGAGAGCTGGCAAAACATTATTTCCCTATGTGTCTTTGAAGGAGTTTCCAGAAAAGGTCAGCATTTGAATCAGTAGGTGGAGTAAAGATCCACCCTCACCAATGTGGGCCAGCATCGTCCCAATATTTGAGGGCTCAGATAGAAGAAAAAGGCAGAGAAAAGGCAAATTCTCTCTCTTTCTCCTTGAGCTGGGCCATCCATTTGTTCCTGGATTATCATAAGCTTAACCACATGGTGACTCCAACTGCAGCTGCTGTACCTTCTCCCTCTCTTTCTCAGGTCTGAAAGCCAGCTTGCTGGAATGGCTCATCGAAGAATTTGGTTTTCTGCACCAATTCTCCATGTAATGAAATTATTTAAATTATTTAATACATTCCATTTTTCTACATGATATAACTACTTTACAGAAAGTAGTTTTTATTCTGTGTTGTTGCTACTAGCAACAAACATTTAAGTCAGTAAACTTATTAGATTGTGGAAAATAACCAACTCTCTTTGGGGAAATAAAACAAAGGGAGCTGTTTGATTTTTCTATTAAAATGGTAGGTTTGGTGTTTTATATGTTAGTAAGCTACATGTGGCATTGAGCAAATTATTTAGGCTCTCGAATCCCAATTTCTGCACTTCTAAAATCAAAGTAATATTATTACCAATTCCATAAGGTTGTTCTGAGAATAAATTAGAAAATATTTATTAAATAGTTTACCACTTGCCCAGCATCTATTACATGCTAAATAAATTCTAACTATTATTATTACTAATATAGATTTCTACTTGTTTTAGGTATTCAGAAATTTACACCTGTCATTCTCTGTTGAGCCTGCATTGTTTAAATATTTTATTACTTGAATTTGAAGACAGAAACAAAATGTGTTAGTCTGATAGTTGACTGTGTATCTTAGAGTAATTGAGACACTAAATTTTAAGGTAGACATTAGAAAAATACAGATATTTCTATACATACCTGGAATGTGCATTTTGGTCAATAAATAATACTTTTTGAAATAATAAATACAATCTATCACCATTTATTTAAAAATTATGGAAAAGTTCGTCTCAGTATCTGCTGCAAAGCAGTGAAATGGAGGAAAATAGCATCAAATTAGAGTTAAAAACTCAGATTTCATTCCTCACTCTCCAAACACCTCACCTCCAATCTTTGCATTAACTACCCAGCTCTGTCCCCTTCTGAAGTGCTACATTTTTCTAGGTTTAGTCTATTCGCCTGAAGAAACAAAAAGAAAATATTGATTCTAAAGAATTCTCAGGTATGTTTCCGTCTAAAATATCCATGACGAGCTTTTTGATGAGTGATGCTCAGCTCTGAGCATATGGCATAGATACCAGAGGCTGTTGAGAGCGGAACAGCAATATCAGAACAAGAGAAATCCTTGTGGGAGTATATATATGTAATTAGGCAAGAATTTTGGCTAGATATCTTAGCTGATAGTTTTTATTTAAACTATTAAAAAATTGAAATAATCCTCATGACTTCTAAAATATCAAATTATAGAAAATAATATCTCCAGAGCTAATTAAAATTTTATATTAAACTACTTCAGTGTTGGGGAATATATAAGGCAAAAAGAAAAAAAACAGAAAAGCTAATTGACTTGGGAAATGTAATTAAGTCTTCTGTACCTTAATTTCTTCAATAAAATAGAAATAAAAATATATATCATTAAATAAAGGTGAAATAAGATGGTAAAGATGATTCAAGTTGGTAATTCTATAAGACCTCAACAGATGCTGGTTAGTATTAATATTTTCTCTCCTAGACTACGAACTTTTTCTCTTTTTTGAGGGGGAAAGTGTTTCATTCATCATTGTCATGGAGTTTCAACATCTGTCCCATAGTAGACATAGAATAAATACTGCAAGCTAATAGGCTTGGCTGTCTGCATTGGTAGATTTTAGCTCTAGGAGTACAGCCTTTGCAATTTCCAAGGTACTATTTTAGTCTGCATGGAATTGTGATTGAGACTGTCAGCCAAGACTAATGAGAGTAAGTTGAAGAAATTTTATTAACTTTTAAAAAGCTTCCAGCCTTTCTAGAGAACCACTGGTGATGAGTCATCATGCTATTTCTGTGTGGCTATCAAGGCTGAGTTCAGAATAGAAGCCATGGTTGTGACAAGACTCTTTTATATAACATTTTATATAATGCTAAAATGATATTTCAATTCATATTTCACTCCAGAAAAAATAATTCTAATAGAAAGAGCAAAAGAAGCTTTGAGAAAATATTAATTCTGAAAAATAACTATATTTTCATTAAATAACAAATGTAATTTTTAACAATATGATGTGAAAGAAAGCTAAAAATTAGAAGTTTGCAGACTCAAGTTGTAGTCCTTAGTAACTAACTACCTTTATTGTCTTAGACAAATTTTCATCCTGTCAGAAGCTCAGTTTCCTCAAGAGGAAGACTTTGTAACTAGGTATTTTCCAGCATCCTTCACAGCCTGGTGAGTATGGGCACTAAGAGAGATCCTCATTGCATTCTGTGGCTCTCCTTGATGTTCATGACAGCTTGTTTGGTCCAGAGCAATTTTCAGGCGTCCAGCACAAACATGCCTTCTAATACTTTATTTTTACTTCCCATCAGTGAAAAAAATATCGTCTGTATATTGAGAGGCACTCTTTTTCAGGCCTTCTAAAAATTTCAAACATCAACATAAATTGACTCTTTTAGGGATGTAATAGACAAAAATAATTTCTTCATGTGTTCTGTATCTGGGATTGGTGGTATATTTAACAGTCATATAAACCAGACTGAATTTATATGGGTGGTTATATTTTCATTAAAGCTATAAAAATCACCTTTTCCTTTCGTATAGATCTTAGGAATCGAGAAGCTGTTCTTGTAATTTTATCATGTAACCTGCTGGACTCCAGAGTGACAGGCTCTGGAACAGTGAGTTTTACTTTAGGATTCAAGCTAAAATTCACTTCTTAAAAAAATTGCTGAAACAGAACGTAATGTAAAATTACTCAAAAACAAATTTAAAGTATCTAATGCCACCCAGGTTTACTCAGTGATGATGGTAAGAAAATCATGATTAGAATGATTTGAGACTAGTCCTGCAAAAAACATCTCTGAATGTTAGCCGATTCACCCAGCTCATGCCCAGACTGTGGGCTCAAAATAATTTCAGTTCCCACCTTAGCTTGGGTACTGCTGTGTTTTACTGCAACACTTATAAATTGAGCTTAAGAGAGTAACACAGATAATTAGCACACTTGTAAAGTTACACTTGTAACAAGCTGTCTTCTCTTTAAATGTGGTTTCTTCACACAATGGATGGCTTTATAATGAGCATAGCACATACTTTAAAAGTAAAATTTCTTAGTGGAATAAAGCACTCATGAAAATGCCATTATTGTTAATTAAAAAAAATATTAACCTGAAACATTTCACCACAGGTAACCACAACTATATTCACTAAGTCAACAAACCAAGAAAATAATTAAATAAGAAATGGTTTTCCCTCTCATCGTTGTAAGAACCCAGGTGATTACTTGTAACAGATACCTATTAACATATGCTTAATTCCTGGTGGACAGTTCTCTGCCGTTTCTCTGCCATTTAAGAACACATTTTTGGATGTAAGTTTCTGTGTTGTTATTGTAGAGATAACCTTACATTTGTGCCAGTTAATTTTGGCTTTCACTTATTTTTCTCATTTATATCATATACATAGAATAGTAAATATAAAATAAGTAAACATATTAAGGCATAATATAAGAAAAGAATCATGTACCCACTACCCAGCACAAATTAGTCATTTTCCAGTAACATGGATGCTGTTCCGTTGTGTTCACATCAGCTTACCACCCCCAGAAGTAATCACTGTACTGACAGTTTTTATACATTTTTAAACTCTATTTTAGATTTATTGTGTATATATCCCTTAACAATAGCTAGTGTTTCTCTCTCTAAACTTTATACTAATGGAATTATACTTTAATACATTAATACATACATCAATGTTTGCCTTTTTATTTGCTCTACATTATATTTGTTAGAGTCCTCTATGCTACGTCATGTAACTATAGTTTGTGCATTTTTATTGTTGATAAAAATGATAATGATATTACTCTGTTATGCTATTCACTATATATTGTTATGAAATATAGTAGTATCAATATGGTCTTACTAGTGATGGCCCTCAGCTATGAACCTATGTAGTCTGGCTCCAAGTGCAGTATTTTTAATCACATACACATCATTATATATAATAATGCTGCAATGTATATTCTACAAATATCCTAGTACAGACATATAAGAATTTACTTAAGCTATAAATTTATGACTGAAATTGACATATCATAGGATATGTGAGAATATGAATTTATTGGACCATTTTAAACATGTTACAAAATGGTGATAACAATTTATAAGTCACAAAAGCATATGAGTATTCCTATTGCTCCTTATTCTGGCCAAATTAGACATTTAAATTTGTTTCAATCTTATGTGTATATAGTCGATGTTAATTTGTACTTTTACTAACTGGTTGACATATTTTTACTTGTTTACTGCCTAATTGGACTTCCTCTTGTGTAAAGTACCCATTTAAGGCTTCTGTGTATTTCAAAATGGGTTCTCTCTACTTTTTCTTATTAAATATAGTTTACAATATCTTACATCAGTTTTTTTAGATATATATTTTACAAATGTTTGTTCACAGTCAGTGTTTTCTATACTGCTTTTATGTAATAATGATTTGTACTACTGTTAATGCATTAAACCTTTCTTTATAATGAGTAACTATTTGTGTTTAGTTTTAAGAAATTATTTCTTCCCTTTAATGAAAATATTCTTTTTTATTATCTGCTAAAATATTCACAATTTTGCTCATCTTAGGTAAAATTCTGATGCACAAGGAATTGGTATTTATGTGTGGTGTGATATTGTTACTTAATTTATTTCCATATATGAATATCCTATATTCTGAGCAGCAATTTATTTATTTTGTTCATTTATTTGCAGCATCTTGTTTAAAAGCCCACCTTTTTGTTAATGATCCTATGCCCCCTTTGTCATAGATTGAGTGACCATCTGTGCATGGAATTGTTTCTAGGATGTCACCTCTCTTTACCAGCATCTTGGTTTTTTTTCAAGGGTATCTTGGCTTATTCTGAGCCATTTTAACTTCCAAATAAATTTAAACTCAGCTTTTCCAGTTTTTCCAATTTACATTTCAAAAATAAATATTTTACCACACAGGTGCCATTAACTATTATTAGTAACTAAATCGTGACACATAACTGGTCACGGAAGAGCTGTCCCTCAGCATCAACACCAAGAACCACCCTGGTTGGGGCTTCACTTTTTTTAGCAGCCGTTTAGTTCCGATGTTTTTCTGGGCTGCAGCTTTTACATTTCTACCTACTGAACTAACTTGCAGTTGAGTTAAATATCTCTTCCCTATTGTAATAGTCTTGAGTAAAGTCTTACTTGCCTGTTTAACTTAAGGAAGTATATTTCTAAGGAAAATAATTTTGCAGTAGTTGAATATAGTTAAAATTTAAATAAATTTAATAATGAATTTCTCTAATTTTAACTTAATGTGTTGCAGGAGGCCTGGCGGAGCGCTATGTGGATGTTGTATCTCCCAACATAGCATCAAAGAGCCCTGTACACAACCACAAGCTTGTATTTCTTGTCAACTCGACACACAGAAACATGCTCCAAAAAGATGAATGGGTATTAAATTGTTACTTGATTCTTCACTTGTAAACATAATTTCCTCAATTCCCTGAAGCTGCTGAACGAAGAATTGATCAGAGTGCCTTAGTAATTTAGAATTTAATGCATATGTATTACCAACATGAAAATGATTTTGCTTCTTACCTTGCCCCAAGGCAACCTGATTATAAAATTTTCACTTTCCCACTGTCCTTGAACACTAACATTATTATCCATAACTACTTAGTCTGCTGTCCAAAAGAACAGAATATGAGTAATTGGCTAAGTCTATAAGGCATTATATTACTGGCACATTTATCACATGCAAAGTTAGGCACGGCAGCTTTAGTGAAATATGGAAGCATTTCAAGGTTTCTTTAACCTGTAAAGATACTTTTTGTAAGTTTATGTTCAGCAGGAATTCATCCATCTACTCTCATAGTATTCATTTCATCATTTTGTGTAGTTAATATTGAAAATTACTTTCTAGAAGTTATATATATTCTTGTATTCACCTAGACTACTAATAAGCATATACATGGTCATGCATTGAAAAATCATGTAACTTATAGAAATACTGAAGGAAGACAAAACCTAATAATAGACATTGCCTTGTAGTATAGCTTGAAATCTGGTAAGTTGATGCCTCCCAATTTGTTCTTTTTGTTTAAGATTGCTTTTGCTATATGGTGTCTTCTCTGGTTCCATATGAAGCACAGAATTACTTTTTCTAGATCTATGAAAAATGATGTTGGTATTTTAATAGGGATTGCATTGAATCTTCAGATCGCTCTGGGTAGTATAGACATTTTGACGATGTTGATTCTGCTGACCCATGAGCACGCTATGGTTTTCCACCTGTTTACATCCTCTATTTCCTTCCTCAGTGTTTCGTGGTTCTCCTTGTAGAGGTCTCTTATCTCCTTAGTTAAATAGAATCCTAGGTATTTTATTTTCTTTGTTGCTATTGTGAAGGGTATTAAGCCTTTGATTTGATTCTCAGTTTGATTTTTTGGTGTATAGGAATGCTACTGATTTCTGTACATTAATTTTGTAACCTAAGACTTTCCTGAATTTGTTTATCAATTCCTGTAGTCTCATGGCAAAATCTCCAGAGTTTTCTAGATATAAGATCATATCATCAGCAAAGAGTGATAGTTTGACCTCTTCTGCCCCCATCTGGATGCCCTTGATTTCTTTCTCTTGTCTGAGTGCTCTGGCTAGGACTTCCAGCACTAAGTTGAATAGAAGCGGTGATAGAGGGCAACCTTGTCTGGCTCCAGTTCTGAGTGGGAATGCTTTCAATTTTTCCTCATTCAGTATGACGCTGGCTGTGAGTTTGTCATATGTAGCTTGTATCATTTTTAGGTAAGTCCTGTCTATGCCATGTCTTATCATAAAAGGGTCTTGAATTTTGTCAAATGCTTTTTCTGCATCTATTGAGTGAATCATATCAGTTTTCTCATCTTTAACAAAGAGATAATGGAAAAACCCTATATTGTCTCACATAATTATAATTAAGTTTGAATGAACTATGTAAAAACATTTAAATCAATGCCTAGGACACTGCAAGATTCATTTTTAAATTATTTTCCTCATAGCCAACATACATTGAAATATGAAGAAAATTAAAATTGGATAATATTTACACATATGTCCTTGAAAATTGGAATACCCTCCTTGGTCAAAAACTGAAGTTTTCGGGGGATATTTGTGCAATAGTGAGTTACTAGAACTTTTCTTGAAAGCCAAGTTAGCACACAATTGCCTGGTATAGTGAGTTTATAGACACTGTATGTATAGATATAGATGTAAACATATCTGTGTGTATATACATAGATGTATAAATTGATATTGTAGCCATTTAACCTAGATAATCAGAACTAAAATAATGATGTATTTTAACTTGGAGAAGATATTTAAGAACACAGGGATAATTAAATTTAAGATTATGCTATATTAATATATAAAGGGTACATCATCATAATTTTAAAAGAAGGACTTCTTTATCATTGTGCTGGATTTATTGGCAAGGATACACACCAGACAACAGATGTCTATCAGTTGTTTTAACAGCTGTGATTTTTCTGAAACAGCATGAATTTTTACCAACTCTAGTTTTTAAATGAATTATTCTAGAATATTTCAAACTGAAACAATACAGTAAACCTTTTAAGATTGAGTGCAAGGTACTGCCTAGGCCACAACGACTCCTATTTTGGGAATGTACATTTGATTATTTGTAATTTCTAACCCCAACATTGCAGTAATCAATTACAGTAGATACCTCATTCAAGTTTGGACTATTAAATTCCTTTTCTGAGGAATTTGGAATCTGGATCAAGTTGCAATTATTCTCTTTTTGTAGCTGGAACTAAACTGATGTAAACCTACAAGTTGAAGGGTAAGCAGGTGTGTGGTGTAGAAGTTAGGGAGGTAGCCAGAAGAGAGAAAAAATAAATCAAATCACAGTGGAGTAGAAAAGGAAGACAATGTTGTAGACTCCAGTAAAGAAATGGTGAGAAAATAATTCCTAGATTCCTGATAGCTTTTAGCTCCTGATCAACATGTTTCTGGATCATAGTTATTAAACTTTTCTTGGGATGTTGTATGGTACCAGTTGTCTTCTAGTATAATCCATAGTTTTGTTTAAACAGGCATATTGCAAGTACAGTAATGACTATTATTACAGTAAACTGAATTTATTGCAAGAAATTTCTTCAAGTTAATATATTTCTTTTAGACATTTGGAATAATATAAATTAAACTTCTATAAATATCATGTGATAATTATGGAAAATGTATATATGCTATATATAATAAATTTAGGCCAAACTATAAATCTGTAAATAAAATGTTAATAGCTTATATTTATTGAACAGTTACTATGCATCAGACTCTGTTCTTAACACATTTAATGTGTTAACACATTTAACTGTATTAGCACAATTCCTCAGTAACCCTGTGAGGCAGATATTATTATTATATTATTATTATTATTATTATTATTATTATTATAGAGTTGAGAAAATTGTATTTTCTTCAAGGTCAATCAATTGGCAATAGGTAGAATTTGAACTTCAACCTGAAAAGTTACACTCCAGAGCCCACATTCTTAATCATTATTTGGTGTTCTCAGTTTTCTAAATTTGTCCACTGAATTAAAATTATTATATTTTTAAAATATTATATATTACAAAATATTTGAACATTTGAGCTATTACTATGTAGGTGACTTTTTATAATTTTTCAAATATAATTACAGGTTTGTCAATTTCTCCTTGTAATTCTGTCAGTTTTTAATTATGTTGATGCTAAATAGTTATACATAAGTTCAGAATTGTTATACCTTCTTAGGAAACAATAACATTTACATTTGCCAGTATTTAATCTGATTTCTTTTTTCACTATTGCATCTACTATTCCAGTCTTTTGAGTCTCTCTTCTTTCTTAGAAAATCATTTTGAATGGGTTCTTTAATAAAGACCTATGAAGTATTAAGTCACCAAGGGTTTGAGAATACAGTCATGTGCCTTATAACAACATTTCAGTCAGTGAGGGACTGCATATGACCGTGGTCCCTTAAGATTATAATGGAGCTGAAAAATTCCTGTTGCCTAGTGACTTCATAATTGTCATAAGGTCATAGTGAAATGCATTAACTTTCCTATATTTAGATACAAAAATACATTATATTACAATTGTCTGTAGTATTCAGTACAGTAATATGCTGTACAGGTTTGTAGCCTAAGGTCAATAGGCTATACTATACAGCCTAGGTGTGTTGCAGGCTCTAACATTTAGGTATGTATACTCTGATGTTCACGCAAAGACAATATTGCCTAACCATGTATTTCTCAGAATGTATCCCCGTCTTTAGGGAATGCATGACTGTATTTTAATTTTACTTTTGTCCTTGAATGGTAAATGAAATGAATATAGACAACAATATTGAGAGTTATTTTTCCTAATTAATTTGATATCTCTGTTCATCCATTGTTGCTGCTTAGAAATAAACTGTTAATTTAATATTCATTTGTTTTTCTGGAATACTTTCTCCATGTTATTTCTATATGTTCATTTATGTTTACCTCACTTATTTATTTGTATTTCTTCCTGAATCCAAAAATTTGAATCTTCAATCAATTCCTGAAATTTTTCAGTAATTCATGTTTGAAATATTATTATGCTATCTTTTCTTTTACCCATTAAGCTTTTATTAGAATGATTTTGGAAATTCTTGTGCCATTCCCTAGGTCTCTTGAGGACTACTTTATAATATAAATATCTTTATCTCTTTGTGACATACTCTGGATCATACCTCATATCTGTTTTTCACATCACTTTACTTGATCTTTATCATATCTAATATACTACTTATTTCATCCATTAAATATTCAGCATCTCTTGTTTTATTAAATTGTGAGAAGTCCTATTTCTATCTTTTATAATTTGATTTTTTACCTTAAGTCAAATTGTTAGGTAGATAGTGAGGGATTCTGGGTGTCCTAGGGACGAAACTGGGTGTTGTTGCCCCCATCTTGATCCTGTCCTACCCTAATTCTCCACACTTGGGAGAGGAGGGAATACCCTATGAATCTGCCAATCAGAACTTGGTGGGCCAGCTGCAAAAGAATGCAGAGAACTCTCTACCCAACAGGCCAAGCAGCATGGGTACCATAAAGTCTAGAAAGTGAGCTAGAACCCACATGCATAGTTAAAGCTCAGGTCATGTGACTCCCAACAGTCCAATCAAAATGGTTCCATGGAACTCTGAACCAGGAGGGAGGTCCCTATCTAGGCATCATAAACTAATATGCAGACCATACCCAACCCCTCTCTTTGCCCTTCCTTTTGTTTGCCCTGCTGTGACAATGGGTCCGGTCATCATCTGTGGTATATGTACCATTCTCTTTAAACTTTATTTTGTTCTTGCCCTATAATCCTACCTTTCTCTCCTCAATACAGTTCATTTTCATGCTTGCCATACTTTGCAGTGTCTCATCATTCTTCAGCCATGGGTGTGCCAAGAACCGACATATCAGACTTAAACCTGGCAAAACTATATTCTTTAAATATGTCTTTGATTCTTTTTCAACTTTAAGAGTGTCTTTCATAATGTTCTATTGTTTTAAATTCTTAGGGTGCTGAACATTCCGTTTATTCTATTAATTGAGCCTCTTCCTGTTTTTCTTTCCATGATTATTTTCATGTATGCATGTATTTCATGTTTCATATATGTTAAGTATTTATTTAATTGTGAGTAGAGGTGATGTATTGTATGTAAGTCCTATATGTTCCTAATTATGAAAGTGCTTCCATATTTTCTTCAACTATTACCATATTTTAATAGTTCTAGATCAGTGGTCCCCAGCCTTTTTGGCACAAGGGACCGGTTTCCCGGAAGACAATTTTTCCACCAACAGGGTGTGTGTGGGAGATGATTTCAGGATGATTCGAGCGCATTGCATTTGTTGTGTAGTCGAACCACTCTGCTAATGATAATCTGTATTTGCAGCCACTGTCCAGCGCTAGTATCACCCCTCAGCTCCAACTCAGATCGTCAAGTATTAGGTTCTCATAAGGAACTGCAACCTAGATCCCTCACAAGTGCAGTTTACAGTAGGGGTTGGGATCCTATGAGGATTTAATGCCATCATTGATCTGACAGGAGGAGCCACTCACATGGTGATGTGAGTGATGGGGAGTGGCTGTAAATACAGATGAAGCTTCATTCATGCTCTGTTCAACTCCTGCTGTGTGGCCCAGTTACTAACAGGCCACAGACTGGACCGGTACTGGTCTGCAGCCCAGGGGTCGGGGATTGCAGTTCTAGACTGTTTTTTATATAATTTTACAGCTTATGGATTTCATTGTAAGCAGATAATTTAAATTTTTTTCTGCAATTTGTTTTCTTTATGTGGACAAGCCTTGTTTTATTATTATTTTATACTTTGTTGTTTTGGCTTTGTTTTGTTTTGTTTGTCTTCTACTTCAAATCCATTATAAAGGTTAAGGTTCCTTGGGTAAGATTTAATTTGTTCTAAACTGTGAAGAAGGCAAAAAAATCAAATGTCTCTGGTTTTGGCTGCCATGACTAATATTTAAAAATATCTCAACCCATAGGTCTCTGATCTTAATGCAGTATGAATCGAGTTTGGGATAATAAACATCAGATTTCCTTAACCATTCTTATTTTATTTCTGAGTTTCTAGCATCTTGTCACTTTTTAAAAATTCTTCCTAATAATTACCAGTTAATTATAAAATATTTTCTATATATTTCATCTGGAATTCCCAAAGCTTAGAAAAAGAGAGCAGCATATCCTTTTCATCTGAATCCATAATCTGCCAAAAGTGTGTTTTACATGGTTTTCCTCAAAATTGTTATTGATTTTATAAAAATATATTTTAACTGACCACTGAATTTGCTACTATAGGCAGAAATGTTCGGAGTGTTTCTTTTCAATTTTCAAAAACTCAGTAAAGTCTTCTACTACTACTATCTTTCTTATAGTATGTATTTCATTTCTTGAATTATCATATTGAGTTTCAATTCAAAGAGAAATGTGAGTTGAAAATGGTAGTTACAACACACATCTTTGATTTTTTCCTTAATACTAAAGAGAATTTTATTATTTTGCCATTAAATGTGGTATTGGATCTTATTTAAGATAGATTTTTAATAACATTAAAAAGTACCTTTCATCATGTATTTCTCTACAAGCTTTTAGCTTTTTTCTTTATTAGATATTCCTATTTTTAAAATCCATTTTCACAATTATATTTATAATACTATCATACTCTTTAGCTTTTGGCTATTAATATATTTTCCATCATCAATCTGTGTATTTATGGAATAAACTCTACTTTGTGAAAACATATTTATTATTTCATAACTAATAGGATCCATTTACTAGTCTTTAAATTTCATTATCATCTCTATTATTATAATTGGTAATATGTATGTGCAGGTATGTGTAATATATAACTTGTTTAGGATTTATGAATTTTTATAACAGTGACAGTATATAGTTGTAAGCAACAGAAACTAGCTTTTTAAGTATTTAAATATTTATCATAAAATGTAAAGATCAATGGGCAGTTCACTGTCTCCAGAATTAGAGAAGCAGGGTTTGGATTAAAAAGCTAGGGAAAATTTTTCAAATCATGCAGCGGACTTATTTTAATTAGGAAATTTCTGCTACTATCTGAAAACACTGGATGAAAACACTATGAAAATTATTTGAGCCACTGGTGGGATTACAGTGTGTGATTTTATCATTCTTCTGATGGAAGAATCTAATTTCTCCTGAGCACAGGAATGAGCAAACAATATAGACTGGTGAGATCACAGAAGCCATACTTCTGGTTTTAAGTATTGGTTTAGGGATAGGTATATTACCCAATGTTATTAATTCAGACTCTGTAATTTCCTAAAAGAAATGCTTGGAAAGATTCCCATTCTTCTTTAATCCTTATTCTATAAAGAAATGGATCTACAGGGAAGCCATGGTTCCAAGACATTGGAAGTAAGCAGGGTAGAATGTAGCTGACACCCAGATACGAGTAGAAGCAAGAAGTAGAAGGAAAATCTTGGAGGCCCAAGTCCATAACTCTACTCACAGTCTCATACAGCAGTACTAGTTCTAATTTTGTGAGGCAAAAATCTGTTTGTGATGTTGCTGAATTTTTTGGTTGTTTGGTACTATGGGACTCATGACTGTATTCCTCTTTTTTCAGTATCTTCCAGGATCATTGTTCAATAGCAATTAAATATTCTTTTTGAATTGATTTTCAAAATGCTTATGATATTTTCTATATCTCAAATGTATTGCTATGAAATTTAAATAAATCTTATACTTTAAAATTAAATCAATTTCAATTTTTCTAAGTCAAATGTGGTAGCATTTTTTTTTGGTTCATTTTTTTCTGAATATGTATATCAAATTATTTCAGCACCACTTATTGTAAAGTTTATCCTTTCTACCAATTAATTATGTCTCACCTAAATGAAAACCAATTGACCATATATGCATGGGTTTATTTCTATGTTATTGATTCTGTTCTATTGCTCTATATAGTATTCCCTCCTTATCTACGGTTTCGTGTTCCATGGTTTCAGTTCCCCATGGTCAATCACACTCTGAAGATATTAAATGGAAAATTCCAAGATTAAACAATTCATACGTTTTAAATCGTGCACTATTCTGAGTAGCATGATGAAATCTTACACTGTCCCACTCACTCCTGAGACATGAATTATCCCTTTGTCCACTGTATTTGTACTGCAGACATAGCCCTCCCTTTAGTCACTTAGTGTCCATCTCAGTTATAAGATCAACTGTCCCAGTATCACAGTACTTTTGTTCAAGTAAGCATATTTTACTTAATAATGGCCCTAAAGGGCAAGAGTACTGGGACTGGCATATATTTATTGTTCCATTTTATTATTAGTTATTGTTGTTAATCTCTTATTGTGTTAATTTATAAATTAAACTTGATTATAGGTATATACAGAAAAAAACACAGTATATATGGTATTCGCTACTATTCACAGTCTCAGACACCCAATGGGAGTCTAGGAAAGGAAGTATCCCACACAGATAAGGGAACACTATTGTATATCTATCATTGCACCACGCCATAATGGCCTAATTGCTTCAGGCTTATAGTAAGCCTTGGAATCTATAGCTGTTTTATTTACTACTAACAACAAATTCTTAGTTTATCTATAAGTTATATTTTTCACAATTTAATAAAATATATTAATTCTTCCCATTATTATTATTCTTTTCCCTTATAGTGTTCTTGGTCATTTTTTGTTCTTTTCTAACTTCTTTATTTTATTTTTTATTATTACAGGGGTACAAATATTTCAGTTACATTTATGCCTTTGCCCCACCCGAGTCAGAGCTTCAAGTGTGCCCATCCTGCAGACAGTGTGCACCACACACATTAGATGTGAATATACCCATTCTCCTCTCCCCCTCAATTTGCCCAACAGCTGATGAATGTTATTACTATATGTGCACATAAGGGTTGATCAATTAATATCAATTTGATGGTGAGTACATGTGGTGGTTGTTTTTCCATTCTTATGATACTGAAGTTAATAGAATGGGCTCCAGCTCTATCCAGGATAATACAAGAGGTGTTAGATCACCATTATTTTTTATAGCTGAGTAGTATTATGTGGTATACATATACCACATTTTATTATCTGTTCATGTATTGATAGGCACTTGAGTTGTTTCCACATCTTTGCAATTGTGAATTGTGCTGCTGTAAATATCAGAGTGCAGATGTCTTCTTTACAGAATGTCTTTTTTCCATTGGGTAGATGCCCAAATAATGGGATTACTGGATCAAATGGTAGTTCTACTTTTAATTCTTGGAGGTATCTCCATACCTCCACACCTCCATATTTTTCTTGGAGGTATCTCCATACCTCCACACCTCCATATTTTACTTGGAGGTATCTCCATACCTCCATACTTTCCATAGAGGTTGTACTAGTTTGCAGCCTGACCACCAGTGTATGAGTATTCCTATCTCTCCGTATCCATGACAATATTTATTATTTTGGAACTTTTTGATAAAAACCATTCTCACTGGAGTTAAATGATATCTCATTGTGCTTTTGATTTGCATTTTCCTGATGATTAGAGATGTTGAGCACTTTTTCATATGTTTGTTGGCCATTAGTCTGTCTTCTTTTCAAAAGTTTCCATTCATATCCTTTGCCCATTTTTTAATGAGGTTGTTTGCTTTTTTCTTGTTGATTTTGCTGAATTCTATGTAGATTCTAGCTTTTAGCCCTTTATAGGATATATAGCATGCAAATATTTTCTCCCATTCTGTAGGTTGTCTGTTTGCTCCCATGATACTTTCCTTGGCTGTACAGAAGCTTTTTAATTTGAGCAGGTTTCATTTATTTATATTTGCTGTTGCTGTAATTGTCTTTGGGGTCTTCTTCATAAATTCTTTACCCAGGCCAGTGCCTGTAAGAGTTTTTCCAACATTTTCTTCTAGAATTCTTATGATTTCATGCTTTGGATTTGAATCTGTTATCCACTATGAGTTGATTTTTGTGAGTGGTGAGGGGTGTGGATCCTGTTTCAGTCTTCTAGATGTGGGTACCCAGTTTTTCAGCACCATTTATTTAATAAGGATTCTTTTCCTTAAATGTATGTTTTTGTCTCCTTTGTCAAAGATTAGATGGCTATATGAGGATGGTTTTATATCTGGGTCCTCAGTTCTATTCCATTGGTCTTATATTTCTGTTATTGTGACAGTACCATGCTGTTTTGGTTACCATAGCCTTACAGTATAGCTTAAAGTCTGATAAATTGATGCCTCCCAATTTTTTCTTTTTGCTTAAGATTGCTTTTGCTATACAGAGTCTTGTCTGGTTCCATATGAAGCATAGAATTATTTTTTCTAGGTCTGCAAAAAACAATCCTGGTATTTTAATAGTGATTGCATTGAAACTGTAGATCACTTTGGTTGTATAGACATTTTAACAATGTTGATTCTGCAGACCCATGAGCATGGTTGCATCCTTTCCTGGTTTTGGTATCAGGGTTGGCTTCATAAAATGTGTTGAGGAGGATTCCTTCCTTCTCAATATTGTGGAATAATTTCTGCAGGATAGGCAGCAGTTCTTTTTGTAGGTCTGGTAAAATTCGAGTTTGAAACCATCTGGTCCGGGGCTTTTGTTTTTAGGGAGGCTTTGTATTGCTACGTCAGTTTTGTACTCAATATTGGTCTGTTCATGCATTCTATTTCTTCCTGATTCAGACAAGTGAGGCTCTGTGTGTGTAAGACTTTGTTCTTTCCCTCCATGTTTTCAAGTTTATGTGCATAAAGGACTTTATAGTATTCATAGGTGATATTTTATATTTTTGTGATAGCAGTTGAAATTTCTCCTTTTTCATTCCTGACTGACCCTATTAGAGTCCTTTCTTTTATGCTTCTGGTTAATATAGTAATACACTTGTCAATTTTGTTTATTTTTTTCAAAGAATCAACTTTTTTTATTAACCTTCCATATAGTTTTTTGTTATTGAATTTATTTAGTTCTGCTGTGATCTTTGTTATTTCTTTTCTTCTACTGGGTTTGGGGTTGGTTTGCTCATCCTTTTCCAGTTCTTTGAGATAATTCATTAGATTGTTGATTTGTGATCTTTCTGTCTTTGGGATGTAGGCATTTATGGATATAAATTTTCCTCACAGAACACTTTAGCTGTGTCCCACAGATTTTGATAACTTGTGTCTCCTTTATCATTTGTTCAAAGAATCTTTTGCTTTCCATCTTATTTCCTCCTTTACCCAATAACCATTCAGCAGAAGGTTGTTTAGTTTCCGTGACTTCGTGTAGAGATGAAAGTTTCTGTTGGAGTTAATTTCTAATTTTATTCCACTGTGGTCTGAGAAGATGCATTTTATTATTTCTATTTTTAAAATTTGTTGAGACATGCTTTGTGGCCTAGGATATGTTCAATCTTAGAAAATGTCTCATGAGCTGATAAGAAAATGTATTTTCAGTGGTTTTGGGGTAGAATGCTCTATAAATGTCAGTCAGGCCCATTTGTTCTAGAATTCTGTTTAAGTCCATTGTTTCTTTGTTTATTTTCTGTTTGGAGAATCTGTCCTGTTCTGTCAGAGGGGTGTTGAATTCCCAGCTATTACGGTGCTGCTGTTTATCATTTTGTTTAGATCAGGTAAAAATTGCTGTATAAATCTTGGTGCACCTGAGTTAGGTAAATAGATATTTTGAATTGTTATGTCTTCTTGTTGAATTGTACCCTTCACCATTATATAGTGACCATCTTTGTCTTTCATTACTTTTGTTGATTTGAAGTTATCTGAAACCAGAACCTCTATGCCAGCTTTTGTCTAGTTTCCATTTGCATGGGATATTGTTTTCCATCCCTTCACCTTGAGTCTGAACCCATCCTTGTGGTTTAGATATGTTTCCTGAAGACAGCAGATATACTCGTCTTGTGTATATTTATTCATTCAGACAGCCTATTTCTCTTTTAGTGGGCAATTCAAGCCATTTACATTTATTGAAAGAATTGATAAGTAGGGAAGATTTCTCTTCATCCTGTTGAGTTGAACTTTGTTGCTTTGTTTTCTCTCTTGAGCCATTGTGGTATCTGGCCTTTGACCTTTAGCTTTTGGATGATTTTACATGGATGAGGGTCTTTTGTGCTGTTTGGTATGTAACTCTGTTCTGAGTACTTCCTGGAGGGTAGGTCTTGTCTTGATGAATTCCCTTAGTCTTTGCTTGTCTGAGAAGGTCTTTATTTCTCCTTCATATGTAAGAAACTTAGTTTTTCAGTATACAAACTTCTAGTTTGGGCTTTACTCTGTTTGAGTAGACTGAGAATGGGGCCCCAGTCTCTTCTGGCTGGTAAGGTCTCAGTTGAGAAGTCTGCAGTTAGTCTGATGG
>CAUYSK010001149.1:0-10106 GCA_963575035.1 Avahi laniger
AATTTTACTTTTAATACTAGACAGATGCAATAATTTGAAACAAAATATGTTATATTGCACTTACAATAACTCTCACTATAAAATACATAAAATTGTGAAATAATTTAATACACATAGCCAATTTATAAATTATTCAAATCAACAAATCAGTTCATGTAGAAAAAGCTTCTATTCAGTGAACAAATGTAATGGATTTTTCTAGCTGTGGACTGTTTTCCATCTAGAAAAATAACCCAATACTTTTTAAAACTAATCTTCATTTGTGAAAGTATTATGTTGGTTCTGGGTCTCCAAAGGATGTTTCAGAGATGAAAATTATGTTTTAAACATCACCTTGGGGTCATGAGAAACTGGTTTATAAATCTCAAATACTGTTATTTTTATCATTTTAAATTGACTGATACAAGACCCATTTTTATATTGAAATTTTATATGTAACTTACTATCATTCCAAGTACTTTATCACCAATTTTATTTCTAAATGATTCTTTTTTTTTCTCAATGGATTTATTCCAGTTTCTTCTGTCATATTTTTAAGTAAAACCATGCAATATATGTTTTTATTTTTTATTCAAGACAGAATTTATCTTTTCTTGAACTATTTTCACATTTATTATAGATAGTAGCTCCTATCTAAATATAATCTATAAATTTATTAAAAACTTCTTACCTTGTATTGAATAAATAGATCAAGATCAACAAAACTTGCTACTATGACATTCTTTTGTGAATCCCTTTGCCACCCCATGTTTTCATTTTTCATTAATTTTGTGAAAGCTTTTTTTAAATAAGATTTTCTTTTTCCATGCCTCCATATTGTATATTATTTAATGGAATTGTATTAACTCCTCAAGTTGTTATTCATGCCACTTACGAGGTGGATGGGCTTGGAAAGCAATTCTTATTTCCTTGGCATCAATGTTGATTTTTCTGTTTAAAAAATAACAAAATTTAGACTGGATGTATAATACAGCCCTTTCCCAATCATTGACACTTTAACCTATTTTCTGTCATCTCCTTAGGCTCATTATTTTTGTCCTGATACGTTGTTACTCATAAAATAGCTAGCTTTAGAAATGACTTTTCCTTTAGAAGTATTTTCATATATTTCTAATAGTTTTATAATACTGTAATTCATTAATTCTCCAGTTTAAAAGTTTACAATCAATGTAGACATGCCTAATTTACATAGTTTAAAAATAAGGATATAATTTAAAATATCTAGAGAAGAATTACATATACCAAAAAAATTGAGGATATAATTTTTAAAGTAATTTTATAAATTCCAATGTTTAAATTGTTCCAACGTTCAAATTCCAATGTTTAACTATTAAATGTAATATAGCATGAAAATTTTTATTTGTAAACACTTAATATGTGCTAAGCAAATGTTAGGCATATCACACACATCATCTTTTAATCTTGAAACAGTTAAACAAAGTAGTGAAGACTGAATTAAAAATTTAGGCTTTGCTATATATGATGCTTAGAGAAAATACATCAAAATTATAAGGCTATGAAATTTGACAGTAAAAAGGTGGTCTATATATTAATATATATATATTCCCACATATATATCGTATGTATATATACGTAGAGATAGGAATAAAGATACATAAACATAGCTATAAGAAGATATAATGCAAATGCAAATACTAATATAAAGAAAACTGGTCTGTCTATATTAATACCAGACAAAGTAGACAGTAATAGAAAAGCACTGCTAGAAAGCGGGCAGTTTGATAATGATTAATGCTGAAATCCTCAGAAAGACATACCTAAAAAGAGAAATAGAAAAATCTATAATGTAAGATTTTAATGCACCATTCTTAGTAATTGATAGATAAATCATGCCAAACAGCAAATTGATCATGAAAGTTTAAACAATGCAGTGAACAAACTTGACCTAATAGACAAAAATAAAACACTGTGCGAGCACTTACAGGGTAATTTTCTTTTAGGATACATGGAAAACTTTTAAAAATGACTGTAGGCTGAGCCACAAAAGCAGTCTAAATAAATTTCAAATACTTGACATCTTACAGCTTGTTTCCTTTGATTAGATACAAAATCCCACATAGCCGGCAACTGAAAAATAGACTCTTAAATATCTCTTGGTTCAAAGAAGCAATCACAATGGAAATCCGAAATTTTATTTAACTTAAAAAAAATCCCTAAACACCAATGTTTTTTGAATTCAGCTATAGCAATGTTTAAAAGGAAATGTATGGCTGTAAATCCATATGCTAAGAATGGAAGAAAGTCTGAAAAGTCAATGTGTTAGAAAAAGAGAAAAAAACTTTTTTTATAGATAAAACTACAAATTAAACATTAAGAAATTGAAGCTCGGACTTGGTGCGGAGGAGGAAGAAGGACAACATACGTAACCTAAACATCTGTACCCCTATAATATGCTGAAATTAAAAAAAAAGTCAAAAAAAAAAGAAATTAGAAGACTAGAACAATGAAAATAAAAAAGGCAAGAGCAGAAATTCATAACATAAATAATTAATACAATAGAAAAAGCAACCGAACAAATTGCTCTTTGGAAAGACATATATATACACCCTTTCTAAGACAAATCAAGAAAGACAAGAGAGAAGGCAAAAAATAACCAATAACAGAGTGAAGATGGGAGAATACTATAAATGCTATAGATACCAAAAAGATAAAACTTAATCTTAACGAATTTTAAACTTTAGGCATTTTTATCATGTTCTATGAATTATATAATGGCACAATTGACACATGAAAAAAATAGAAATCCTGAAAAGCTTGCCATCTATGAAAAATTGAATTTATACTTTAAAGACTCCCTGCCAAGAAAACTCCAGGCCAAAATAATATTACCCATTATTTGAAGCAAATATTTAAGGAAGAAATAATTGCAAAATCATACAGGCACTTCTCAAGAATAAAAACCAAGATAATATCCAAATACTTTAAGAGGACAATGTAACCTTCATTACTAGAACATGATGAAGGTATTAAAAAATAATTAAATCCATAGGCAGATCTTGCTCATTGCTGTAATGAATCAACTTGTTCTTCTAAAGACAACAATGGAAAAAATCACCTCAAGTCTTTTCCTTCCTTTTGTCATTATATTAACTTCCTATTGCTGCTGTAACAAATTGCCATACACTCAGTGGCTTCTTGAATACATATTTGTTCTCTTACAGTTCTGAAGGTGAGACGTTACAAAGGGATTGCCAAAACTACATTCTTCCCAAAGGCTCTAGTGGAGAAACTGTTCCCCTGCTTTTTCCTGCTTCTAAAGACCACCTATTCCTTATTCCTTGGGTCACAGCATCCTTCTTCCATCTTCAGAGCCGTCAGTATAGCATTTTTCTCCTCAGTGACCTCAGCTTCTGTCTTCACATATTCTCTTTAAGTCTGATCCTACCTCCCTCTTAAAACAATCTTTGTGATTGCATTGGGCCCACACAGACAATCTCAGAATAACCTCCCATGCCAATATCCTTAACTTAATTATATCCACAAAGTCTCTTTTACCTTGTAAGATAAATATTCACAGGTTCTGAGGATTAGGATATGGGCAAATTTGGAGGGCTGTTATTCAGCATACCATAATTGCTTTGATTAAATCCATCTTTTAGAGAGAGAATTCATTTCAATCATTTTATCTGCCTAATTTCTCACAAGGAAAGGAAAAGTACCATGACAGAGAAGATCATCAAATTAATAAAATAATACTTCAGGGATAGCTATTATAAAAGAAGAAGATATTAGATACAATCCAGAGCATATCTATAACACCTTCCCAAATCACAAATTTTTATAGGGTATGATTAAGACAATATTGTGTATTACATTGTGGTTATTTCAAACAGGTATGAATTGCACCATACAAACTCAGAGTATATTACAAGACTGATGACACCACGTAGGCACCAAGGGATAAGTGAAGGTCTTTTACTAACATGAGGAGGCTTTCTGGGAGAAGCAGGGCTAGATCCCAAGCAGGTGTGAACGTAGTAAGACAGCATATAAAGGAGGCTGGCTTGGGTTTTACTGTGGGTAGGAGGTGGGACTGGGTTGAAGATTGTCTTGCATGTGTGTGTTGGCACCGAAAGAGGGAGCACTCAGGCTCCTGTATTGATTGTTCAGATGTGGGGCAGAAGGGAAAAGGGAGTATGGGACTTGAAAGCTCTAAGAAGTCAAAAATAAAAAAGTGCACTCAGCTCTTTACTATTTGATTAAATCAAAAGGCTTCTGCATAGCCAAGGAAACAATCAACAGAGCAAATAGACAATCTACAGAATGGGTAAAAATATTCATATGCATGCATCTGATAAAGGGCTAACAAACAGAATCTACAAAGAACTCAAGAAAATTAAAAAAAAAAATCAAACCACCCCATTAAAAAGTGGGCAAAAGACATGAACAGAAACTTTTCAAAAGAAGATAGACTAATAGCCAATAAACATATGAAAAAACTCTCAATGTCACTAATCATCAGAGAAATGCAAATCAAAACCACAATGTGATATCACCTAACCCCAGTGAGAATGGCTTTTCCAAAAAGGCCCAAACAATAGATGCTGGTGTGGATGCAGAGAGAAAGAAATACTCATACACTGTTGGTGGGACTGTAAACTCATAGTGCAACCTCAATGGAGAATCATAGGGAGGTTCCTCAAAGAAGCAAGAGTGGAACGACCATTTGATCCAGCAATCCCACTACTGAGCATCTACCCAAAGGAAAAAAAGACATTCTATAATAAAGACATCTGCACACATCTGCACTCGAATGTTTATAGCAGCACAATTCACAATCACAAAGATGTAGAATCAACCCAAGTGTCCATCAATTTCATTGGTGGATTAATAAAATGTGGTATATGTATACCATAGAATACTACTTGGCCATGAAAAAAATGAATTAATACCTTTGTAACAATCTGGATGGAACTAGAGACCATCCTCCTAAATGAAGTACCACAAGAATGGAAAAACAAACACCAGATGCACTCACTATTAAACTGGAACTAATCAATCAGCACTCATGTGCACAGATAGAAGTAAAACTGCAGGGGAATCATACATGTAGGAGGGGGGAGAGGGCATGGGAGAAATCAAACCTAACGGATACAATGTACACTATTTGGGTGATGGACACACTTACAACTCTGACTCAAGTGGTACAGAAGCAATCCATGTAACCAAAACATTTGTACCCCTGTAATATTCTGAAATTTTAAAAAATGGCATTTTTCCAAGAATACATATTTCTTTTATCTGACCAAACTCTTTTTTCCAAGAGGACCCTGAGTGAAAATTCCTCACAAAAAAATAAGATGCAAATTAGAAGAATTCTGTTATCAACAGAAACTTCCCCCTGGTGCTAATGTGATTAAATACTTAATTCTAAAATAAAATATTTAATTCTAGCTTCTTACTCCAAAATATTAAAAATCAAAACCAAGACCATATTAACATCTGTGCCATTAGGCATTCCTGCTCTTAATCTTTTCCTCTGTTGTCCTCCCCTAACTTTTTTTTATAAACAACTGAAATTTATTTCACTAGTCTCCTAAATCATTCATTGACAACTCTCCCAATTAGTTCATGGACTTGACCTTTTCATCATCAACCACTTCACCTCTGAAATCTTAATTTCAAGTTTTCCACACTCTATCAGATAAATTTACAACTTTAGTTGAAGAGAAAGTGAGAGATTTGAAAACAAACAAGTTTAGCAATCTACTCAAAAAGTAAGAGATAAGAATATCAGATTAAATTCCAAGGATATAACTATATACTTTCACACCAATGAAATTTTATAAAAATAATTGTGGTGAAAACAGAATGTGTTATTAAAAATATTGGTCCAAAAAGTCTTCTTTACTAAGGAGAATTTCAGTAGACAAATCACTTTTAGATGAACAATGTATGGTTTGTCCTTACACCGTATCAAATATTCTTACTAGATGGGCAAGGCGATGCAGCATTATTTAGAAAGATAGGTTATATATGTTTTCCATGGGAAACTTTGCTCTGAAAGTTTTACTCATTTTTTTTTATTAGATATGGCTTCTTGTGACACTTTCCTTGTGGGCAGGAGTGTTTCCTAAATGTTTTGAGGTGTAGCTATTTCTCTGATTTGTAGCCCTAATATTTTGGTCAAAACTATAAAAAAAATACCACTTGTTCTCACTTTTAAGTGAGAGCTAAATAATGTGCACACATGGATATAGAGTGTGGAATGATTCATAAAGGAGACATGGAAAGGTGAGGGGGTGGGAGGAGAGTAGATGATGAGAAATTACTCAATGGGTACAATGTGTGCTATTTGGATGATGGATGCACTAAAACCCTGGATTAATTACTGCTCAGTATACCCATGTAACAAAATTACACTTGAACCCCATAAATTTATATAAAAAAAAACCTACAAAGAATCATATTGATTCCATAAGTTGAATAAGGGATATATGAAAAGCAATGTATTAAGACAAACTCAGAGTGGATAGGGTTCATACTTTAAGTGGAGTGGAGGTAAAGAAACCTAGGGATGTGTAGTCAAGAAATTGAAATACTAGCTAATGGATGGATGACTTAGTCAGACTTGGGAAAGAGAGAAAGTGAGTGAACTATATACAGCATAGATTAATAAATGATGTCGATTCACTGGAAAGTTGCAGATGATAGCAAAAAGAATGTGTTTTTTAAATATAAGGAAAATTAAGATTAAATAAAAGTAAAAATCGAGCTACTTAGTCACAATTGCCACATTTTAAACACTTAAAAATCACAAGTGCCTAGTGGCTTCCCTATTGAACAACACAAAAAAAGAATAGTTTTATTATTCTAAAAGTTTCTATTGTCTAGCACTGTTGTATTATATGACCAATATCAAAATTACCAGTATTGGTCATATAATTGCCAGAGGGCAGTGAATCTTGATAAAGTGAGAAACTCAGTATATTCCTATTCTGATTAAAATCATCACAAAGGGTGCAGTATGTGCTCGTGTGCACTGGTTTTAATTCCTTCTGAGTAATCTGTCCTCAAAAATTTCTTTGGAACTTAAAACACACAAGGCAGAATGCTTTGTGATATGGTTGTTAAAAAAAGCAGGTCCTTCCCACAAGCATTTTGATATTATGGTAGAAGACATAAGAAAAAATGGCGATAGGAAAATATCAGGAAATAAAAGAGAAAGTTCAATAGAGTTGAAAGGAGAGGGAAATCATTTACTTTTGGATTTAATGAAAACAGGCTTCTTAAAGAAAGGAAAATTCTAAAGATTAGATTTGGTTTTCATGTGTAGGCTTCCAAGTCATTCAGGGTTGAGTAAATAACATGAAAAAAAAGGCACAGGGGTATGAAAATGTATGTAGGGAATGTATGTAGTAATTTGAATTCTACTGAAATCTTGTACAGCCAATGCTGCTATAACACGGTATATGCATTCCTAAAATACACTGTGCTATCCAAAGTCACACAATAAAACCAAATAAAACCAAAGGGTTTATGGGAAAACCCTCTTATGGGCCTTTCACTCAAAAACTTTTGTCAGTAACACATTAAAAAAAAAAAAGGAAACTATTTAAAAAGCACAGTTTTTTGCATGTTAAATGGCTAAGAAATATAAATGCTACAATGAATATGGTACTTTACCTTAAAGAAAGACATGAAGTTTTCTCCTGGAAGTAAGTGTCTGTGCTCCTGCTGGCCTGCCCATCTGGTTTCCTAGCAAAATAAAGAGAACACAAAACAAAAAAGAGAAAGAAAAAAGGAGTGAGAGAAAATGAAGGTAAAGGAAGGAAAACCTCAGAGAAGAAAAGGGAAAATGCAAAATAGTCTAAGAGGAAGCAGGAGGCATAATGCCAACTGGTTGTTGAAAAGGGTGCAGCTAGTTAATGTGAAGTGGCAGAAGTAGGATTATCTGAAATTAGATGGAAATCTTAACACCTGATGTGGATTGACACGGCTCATGGTCATCGTGAGATGAGTGTGCATGCATTATAAAGTATTTCTACGTCGCCGCATTTGGTCGGTTATAATTTTCTGCATTTATCTAGAATTTCTTGTAGGTGAAATTACACATGCACAAACACAAAATTAATTTCATACTCAAATTGTCCACTAATAAATCCATCGCATTGGAACAAATTTGGGATTTCAACACAAGTGTCATATTAGGATTGATTCTTTTCACTTTGCTGACTTGAGGTAAAAGGCAATACCAAGAAATGTGAAATGGTGCCAAATTGTGGGGCATTTTTTAATGTTTGGTGTATTATCTATTGTTTCATAACATTGCTGCACACTTAACAGCTTTAAACAATATACATTTGTTACCTCACAGTTTCCCCTGATGTGAAGGCTAAGCACAATTTGTCTGAATCCTCTGCAAAGCTACAGTCGTGTTAGCCAGGGCTGGATTCTCAGGTGAAGGATGAACTGGAAAAGGACCCACTTCCAAGGTGATGTACTTGGCAGCATTCAGTTTCTTGTCAGCTGTCAGACTGTGGACCTCAGTTTCCTACTGGAATTTTGCAAGAGCTCACCCTCAGTTCCTAGTTCCTAGCTGGTAGGAGACTATTCTCAATTCCATGTGTCCTTCCCCAACATGATTACTTGCTTCATCAAAGCCAGCAAAGTATTAATAGATGGTCTCCCAGGAAGTCAGATAGAAAAGTCTTAGGTAATATAATCACTTTTGTCATATTTTATTGGTGAGAATCAAGTCCCAGATCAAGAGGAACAATTGGACTAGGAGTGAATACAAGAAATTTGGACTAATTGGGGACCACTTTGAGTCTGGCTCTAGAAGAGATTTATTATTTTTTATGTGTGAAATACTAATGTTATCATTATCAAATAGAATGATCTTCTATATTTGATACAAGCATCCAACAGGATGGTGTCATAATTTGGGAGCCTAGGGATTATCCACAACCTAGAGAATGTTTTTTGGGGGTGTAACAGCATTCAGATTAAGATTCCATTCACAAAACTAAAACATGGTTGTATTTGATGAGTTCTAGATTAATTTTATGTTTTTTAGTTGTATAGTCAAACCCATAATAAATGGACTGAATGTTTCACTTTAATCTACTATTTCAGCTAAATACATATATATACATTCTGGAATAGTCACATATCTTTTCTTAAGTACCAATCTCTAGATTAATAAAACAATATATAAGTAGTTACACTGTGAATTAGAGAGTAATTTTACTCTCCAATAAAGGTATGAAGGAGAGGATCAGAGTGTCTTGCTGAAACATGTATTTATAGGTAACAAAAGGACAGAAATATGTAAATACCTTTTTATTTTGACACAGGAGATCATTAATTTTATGTGTATTATTTTCTATTCGTATACATATGACTCTATAAACTTAAAATTATCAATGTGTAGTCTCCCTCTTAGCCTCTCTTGACATATTTTCCCTTTTTGTATAAGTCAGAAAATGCTTTGGGTTTCAAGATAGGAAGATAGTTAGAATGTTCTCATATTTTATAGTTCTTAATTCTAAGAGTAAAAGTCATTTGATCTGTACATGAAACGAATTCTGAATATTTAACTTGGAATTACATAGTCACACCTCATTTCCATAGTTGCAAAGGTAACTTCTGTCCAGATAGTCCATCTGTGAAAATATTATCAAGTGCCAAACATTTTCCCCAAGGAATTAAATTGCATTGTTTATTTTATGATACTTGAATGTTTTCAGGAAAGTAGAAAGGCTCTCACTCAAGAGAAAAATTCACATTTCAAAACAATTTTTTTTTAAAGGTCTCACTGTCTTGCCCAGGTTGGAGAGCAGTGGCTATTCACAGGTGCGGTTATCGTACACTACAGCCTTAAATTCCTGGGCTCAAGCAATCCTCCTGCTTCAGCATCTGGCTTAAAATAATTTTTTAGACTAAATAATACTTTTTTTATTATTTCAGCATATTATGGGGGTACAGATGTTTAGGTTACATATGTTGCCCTTGCCCCCCCTCCCCCCCTAAGTCCGAGTTTCAAATATGTCCATCCTTTGGGTGGTGCACATTCCACTCCCCTCCACCCTCCTCCGCCCTCCCCCCGCCGCCCAACATCCAATAGATGTTATTCTTATATG